>JAADYS010001068.1:0-42244 GCA_012931995.1 Fusarium albosuccineum
ATAGCTAGTAAATATAGTAGTATAGATATATTATGACTTAAATAAAGGAAGCTTTATTTTAAACTTTAATTTACTAAAATAAATATTTAGTTATAAAATGCTATGCTTAATTATATAGTAACTAAGACTTAAGCTTCTTTTATAATAATATCTTCTAGTCCTTAACTTAATAGTAGTTATTTAAGGTCTCAAGTCGTAGTAAGATCAGAGTAAAGAACCTTGATTCTAATAAGAACAGGATCGTTTAAGCTAATCTAAAGTACAATATTCGCTCCAAAAGAACGCTTGGGCTCAGTCAATCACGGGCGGGATTTCCGTTACACAACCTTTCGTGACGTTCGGAGCATGTAGAGCAGCTCAAGGTCTGCACCAAGGACATACACCACACCTCGTGCTGCTTGGCCTAAAGCGGCCTGCTTTGTATGCTGCTGCCCTCTCCACGAGCCTCGCCCGAACCCACTTGGAATATGGATCATTCGATGTTGTATGCATCCAGGTTTCTATGACCAGACTGAGGGACGGGTCCCCCGGTTCTGGCAAGAGCGGAGATTCAGTCTCTCCATGTTGCACTATGCCCAGCATATGCCTGACTCGTGGCACCCTCTCTATTAGAGCTGGACACTATTCGAGCCGGTAGATGATTCGAGCAACCTCGCATTTTTCCGACTGTTCTACTGATGCAAACCATCTCCGACCCTGGATAATCATGTCTGGGTCCCGAACCCCGTACGTATAACAGGCGATATAGGCGAGGAAGAAAAGGTGGTAGATGTGTCGTTTCAATTGGAGGCGCTCAGAGCCCTCAGGTCCTGTTTCCTCCTGGAATGTCTGGAGGCCTGTTTCATGGATCGATCGGAGTGTATAGGGCCAGCATGCTGAGTCCTTTATCGGGTGGGTGCTTCGCATTTGTTCCAGCATTTTGTTGATTAGGTCCGTTACGTAGAGGAAGCTTGATAGCATACGACTGACGAGATCGGAACAGTCTGCTGTTTCAATATCTGGCGTCGATGCTCTCCGAGCCCATTTCCTCATCAACGCGTCAAAACCTGCGCGCTGGGAGGAGCTTGGGCGCTGCTGAGAGGGACTGAGACTTTCGTATGCACGACGGAGTTCTTTATAAGCCGATAGATCGCACATGCAGTCTGGGCCCAGGGTTTGACGGAGGTGGTGCCAGATGAGCCTTGTTCGGTTCCTCGTAAAGACATCACGAAGGGCCGGATGGGATTGAGTGAGCATTAATAGCTCATATATGCTCGGAAGGTCGTAGAGAAAGGGCAGGATATCATTAGTGACCTCACGGGGGCGATCGTCCATTGCGGCTGATTCGGTAGATGTTGCGTCTGTTAAAGCGAGCAAGAACGATGCTTTGTCCGATAGGATAAGGGATGGTGATGAATGATTGTTGAGAAACCAAACTCGTTTAGTGGAAATGTGTGCTGAGTTGTGTTGCTGGAACGATATTGGACGATGTAAATGAAGACAATGCCGATGATGAGTTGACAAGATGACGGAGAAGACAGAGTTTCCCGAGGTCGGTGCCTTGGTGGGTAGGGACTGCCTTCTTCGATCTAAGAAGGAGAAGGAAGCACCAAGTCAAACCCCGAGATTCGAAGGAGGTAGGTGGAAGCGGCCATTTTGGAAGCCCCAGGACTGCACGGGATTAACAACTTCCGGGTGCTAGAAGAGCGGGTGAGTTAAAAATTCATCAAAGTGAAGCTGATGATGCAACTATTTTTGTCATTTTTGGTGTTGATGTCTTGACTTTCAACAGCGGAGCGCCAAGCCGGAGCGGGGCCGCCGACAGCGGAATCCAGCGGGGCCAACACGTGACCTTCAGAAAATGTTCGCGATGGAGCTTCGCAGCATCGCAACCTCGAGTGCAATCGACCGACCCTCCCCAGACGGCCAATTCCACCCTCACAATGGCTCTCCAACCCTGTCGATCCGGCCTCGCACGGAGCCGACAAGCCGCCCGGGCCTTGATGCCCTGCGTGCGCTCCTACGCCACCGACTCGGCCCCCGAATCCTTCACGATCGAGGCTGAGAAGACCCGTGCCGCACCTGTCCCGCGATGGAGCCGAACGCCACCGGCTATGAAGGCGCCTGTGCAGCTTGATTCCGCAAAGAACGCTCACAACAAGGCTTGGACTGTCAACAACGACCCCAAAAAGCTGGATCAAGTGTACGAGCGGCTGCTAGGGCAAGGCGGCAGCAAGCTTCTGCCTGAGGAGCTCAAGTGGCTCGCCGTCACCCACAAGAGTTTTGATCAGGGAAGGAGAGGATTCAACGACAGGCTGGCGTTTCTTGGTAGGCCAAAACTTTATAATTGCCATTGGGGAGAGGAATTGGTATGCTGACGAGTTCAGGCCGAATGACATTGATCATGGAGACCACCAAGAGCATTGTCGCCAAGGAGCCTATTCCTGGATCAGTAGTCGCCGATGAGTTTGAGCGACAACCATTCGAGCACCCACAACTGCAGTCACTGGACAACTTGACCCTGGAGGGACCGAGGGACGTTGCTGGCAAGGACAAATTGTATCTGTTGGCGGCCGAGGTGGGGATGATTGATGTTGTGCGGTGGAAACCCCGATTGGTATGCTTGGCCTGAGGAAGGTTCTGGTTTGCAAGATATGACCGGCTAACATTCTACAGACACGGAAACTCATGTCGTCTGGTGTGGAGGTGGTGCTCAACGGAGCTATCCTGGCCATCATTGGAGCCATCACCCTACAGCACGGATCCACGGTAGCATCCCAGGTGATCCAAGAGCGGATATTGGCCAGGCTACCGAAAGACTGAGCGCGGGAGGCGGACTAATCTGTAACATATCTGTACAATTTAGGGAAGAGGTCTGGAATCTGTACAAAGCGTGACGACGGTCTCGGCTATACAAGAAGTAAAAGAACTGTTTCTCAATGTTGGTTATTGTGACGTCGATTAACTGCATTTGTCTATGTGCAGAGTTCTAGGTAAGTTCATGCATGGGTATTAATGTTGAGTGTTAGGGTTCCAGTCTCATTGTAGCAGGGGCGTCTCTTCATCAGCCGGCTGAGCAGCATCCTCTTCTCCAGGCCCATTCTCATGACCATTGTGAATGAGCTTCTCTCGATAGATCCAGCCAATACAAGTTCCCGCACCAGGACCAACCAAGATAGACATTAGTACCGTGGTCAGGGGGACTCGCCAGCCAACCTCGACCAGCATCCAGTACAGGACGGTCCAGAAAATGAACTGAGTGTCAATCTCGATGAACACGATGGTCGACTTTGTCATCTCTTTGCGGTCATCTGGCTGAGTAAGACTCCAAATAACGAGGACATGAGCCAAGATGGAGCAGATGATGGGCAGGGCGTAGACAAAGATGAGGGATGTGCGGTTTGAGGCAAGATGAATCGTTGTGGGGTCAATTCTCTTGACCAGATGGACGATTTTTCGAGTGCCTTGGCGGAGAATTGAGACATAGACAGGGAAGAACAACCAGACTCCGATGGTGGCAGGTGATGTATGAAAGAGCATCAGGAGAGATGGCAGAAAGTAGCCGATGGCAATGCTGAAGGGAATAGCCACAAGCTCGCTATCCGGGAGATGACGGCTCCTCCAGACCTCATGAGGCTCACTTTCGTCGTCATGCCTCTTCTGAGCTATGATAACACTCCTCGCGCGGTGCAGAAACGCGGGAATAATAACAAGCTCCCAGACCACAGCGCCGCCCATGAGATCAAACACCAACCACGGTCCCGTAGGATACGCGATGAGCACATTTGGCGCGTTACAAATGCGCGCCGCCTCAACGGTGCTCACGGTCAAGAGCCCTCCGAGAAACGCCAGCACGACGGCCATGACGGCCGAGCTGCGGACCGAGTGCAGCGCGGCGCGGAAGAAGCTGATGAGGTAGCACAGCGGCGTGCCGAGGCCTGGGATACGGCTGACGCCCGGGAGGCGGGAGCGCGAGTGGCATTGCGACCACAGCAGGGCAGCGTTGACATCTGAGTGGATGAACAGGGCGACTATAGTCGCGATGGCGAGGAGGATGGGGACGATTATGAGGTAGCGGTAGGAGAAGTGGTGGATAGGGGCCTTCCAGCGAGTTGAGGGCGCCATGGCGATGATGGTTGATCTTGCACGGTGGTTTGGGGATGAGAAGGGAGAGTTGGGGTTCTACAGGATCATCATGAGACCTGAATGGCCGTTTTGGGCTGCGATGGCGGAAGTCATGTGGTGAGGTTCAAGATGATTCTCGTGATTATCTCGCGGGTGGATCTTTAGCACCCTACTAATCACCGGCGTTAGGCTTGATTGGGACGGGATATGGTGCTTCTAGTGAACCTCTCAATACATCCCCCCACATCTCATCTTGCTCTATCCCAGACAGACATGCATACGAGGTCTGTTTCTTCCTCGTAAATTTAGAAAGCAAAGAAGCGGTTTAGGTGAGGAGCTCAGCAAGGATGACATCCTGTCGCACGTCCGCTGTGAACAAGGAAGTGAATCAAGTCGAAACAGTCAGCTGTAGGGACTGACCCAACCAACAACTTGCATCACGGAAACCAAAACAAGAACAAAGCCTGAGCGACATCAGTTTCTAGGTGGTAGCCGAGTATGTGTATCAAATATAGACTTGCTTTGACAACTGAGGTGTGTCTTGTTCCCCATCAACAGCTGCTTACCCTATTGCTTAGCATCTAACAAAGTCCGCTTCAGCAACAATGCTTGACCAAGGCTCGTCAACTCGGCGCATTTTGGTTACGTTGCCAACCGAAATTCTCATTCAAGTCGTCTCGCTTCTACCAAAGCATGCCTTGGTCAGGCTAAAAGCGTCAACGGCCGTCTAGCCTCCCTCGCAACCCCAATAATATTTCACAGCCTCATCCTAAATGCCTATGATGATTGCTAGCAGCAGGCCTCTCTGCGTCTTTGGTAAGGCATATGCTAAATGATGACAAGATGAGGAATTAGACTGTACAGAGTTCTTAATCTAATGCCCACAAACCCTACACAACAAGATCTCCGGCTACAGCCACATTCATTTCCAAGCACCCTCGGAAACCCCAGACGAAAACCCTCTTCTAGATAGATACTGCTTTCAATTCAGAGAACGGCTTCATCTGAAACATATGACCTGCACCTCCGGCACTGCGGTTGACAGTCTGCTCACCACGGTCTACCAGCAACCTGGCATAATCTCTCAGCGCGTCAGAAGCCACAGCATCCCCTGGAGCGCTGTACATACGGCCCAGGGCCGCAAGTAGATCTGCCGCCTCCTGGAAGGCAGAGTTGGCGCCCACGCCTCCAATGGGAGACATGGGGTGTGCTGCGTCCCCAAGCAATGTTACTGTAGCAGGTGCAGGGCGCTCAATTAATGCGTCCCACTCGCGCCTGAATGTCTGCGATGAGCATGTATAGAATTCCAATGTCGACGAGGAAGCTCGGTGTTGATTCTGAAACAAGCACTTGATGTTCGAGTGCCAGCCCTTTGGACATCCAGCGCTTTCTCGGCAGACTGTTCGTTATCAAGCTTCTGAAAGCTCTCTTCCATGTTGGAAATGAAGTCTTTGTTGAAACAGAGGACCCAGTAGATGTAATCATCTGGCACCCTATATGTAGTTCTCGACTTTTGGTCCAAGTCTCGAGAGAAATGCATCACGTCGGAGAACAGAGTTGGGGCCGATCCGTCACTGCCCCCTACGAGGCACATCCCTTTGAGTAGCTCATTGGACACCAAAGACTGAATCTCGGGTGTAGAAAATGTCTTTCCAAAGATTGCCCGGCCTTCAGTATCCAATACAGTAAAGTCAGGCATAAGCTGTCGGCGGATAGAGGACCGTGTCCCATCGGCGCCAACCAGGATAGCACCAGTGTGTTTGGTGCCATCCAAGAAAGTCACTTCGACATTTCCGTTAGATATGATACGGTAACTCTCAAATCTTTTCTCGAAGCTGATGTTGTCTTCCAGCCCGTCCAATAGTAAGTTCCGAAGGACAGCCCTGTCCGCATTGTAGGATTTCCCCTCTGGCAGCGGTGGCGGACCAGCCCTTCCGCCAGAAGAAGGCGGTGCTAACTGCAGTGGTTGGCTGGTCAAAGCATCGATGCGATTGAGACCTGGTTTGACATCTCCGCAGGAATCTTCAAACACCCTCCAAAGATGATCTGGCAGAAGCTTCTGCAGTGCCGTCGCACCGTTGGGGAAGATGCGGATGCGGTAGCCCTGGGAACGGAAATCCGCCGACGAGTCGCGCTCAAAGACATGGAATGGTATGGGAGGGTTTGCATTTTTGAGGTCTTGAGCAAGAGCGAGCCCACCCAATCCTCCACCGACGATGATGACACTGTTTTGCGCGTTGGTTGCCATTCTGAATGTTGACTTGGGGTTGAAAGATTTAAGAGTGTAGACTGATGTTGATGATGATGATTCTAGATAAACTATCGAGACCACTTACAGCATACTTATACTGAGGACGAGACACATCGAAAGTCTTCTCGCCATCTCGGATATTCCAAAATGTCCGCCAAACCGCGAGTTGAAAGTCGCGAAACAAAGAACAAAGGTTGCTTTGGATCATCTTTCGGATGCGATAGTCATGTTCGGGACCAAGAATTGGTAAACGTAGCCCGAATCACGATAGAATCAAATGTTCGGGCCCGAAGATGGGCGAAATGAGAACTAACGTACAGGTCCGAACCAATCATGAGTACGGATACTGCTACCCCAGCTTCAATTGGCGAGCTGACCAACCTAATTCCTTAGGCAGGGCCGAGGTGTGGCTATGCATTTCATTGCTTGCGTGCGCTGGACCTAGGGAGAAGCATGATGGACACTTTGTTCGGGGAGTCAAAGACCAGAATGCGTGAGTTTCCCAACTCCAGTCTCTTTGCAGCTCTTATCGAGTTAGGACGGCATCTGCTCTAATGGACGGGTATCGGTGGTATCTCGATTCGCACGTTGGTCACAAACGGAGGAAGAAGTAGGATTACGTTCCTGCCTTTCGAATATATTGGGGCGGCCTAACTTGGAAGGATAGAACCGCTGGTACCTACCTACTTACCTCTTGTACGTGCACATTCGCTCCTTCCATCGATTTAGTGGACTCGTTTGTTACCTGCCGCGGACGTCGTACAACATGAAGCTAAGAGAAGAATGTGGTCATCTCCTGCAACCTTTATCGCCTTTCAGTCGGACCAGAGATACATGGATGTTTTCACGACTGCCTTAGCATGAAAGGCCTTAATTCAGTAAGAATCGAGAGGTTACGGCTTGCCAAACATCAAAAAGGAAGCACCAGCCTCGATCGCAGGCTCCTGGAAAGTTCTTCATTCCATGGTGCCTTCCTGGGCTGACATCAAGAGAAATTTCAAGCAATCCAGTGAGTTTGGGCCAATTTCTGAACACCAAGAGCGAATGTCTTGCATGCTCTTCCGCCAGCTCAGCCGCTCCCAAGGCAGAGCCAGATCAGGCTGGGCGACCCAGGCGGACGCCTTGGCTAGTTGGATCTGCCTTGTTGTCTCTCTAATAGGCACCGTGCAGCAGTCATGGCTGGTCCATTGGCTTGCAGCGCCCTCGCCATCGTGTTGGGCATACTGAAGCTGCGATTCTCCGAAGATCTTTGCTAGCGGAGCTTCAATTTCTCGTTCCTCCTCCATCGCGCAGTCTCAAACGATGATGTCTTGAAGGTTTGTTGCAAAAAACCTCCCAAACCAGGCGACATGGAAAAGCCACCAGATCTCTGGGCAACGGCTCGCAAGAGTCTCCCCGAAAGCGTGCGAGAGTGGCTGTCGAAAGTCGAGTCAAGCCAAGACCCGTCGAGTCTCACGAGCGAGCAACAAATCGAGCGACTCATCCACCAGACCAAGAATAAACAAGCAGAACTCGAGGCGAAGCGGAGCAACTTGACGATCAAGTTCGGCAGTCTTAAACTGGAGCTCAAAAGATACTTCGGAACCATTGTTAAATGGCTTGACAAGTTCAAAGGAATCGGCGACGTTGCGGTTGCGTTTGACCCTATTGACGCGGCTCTTCCTTGGGCTGCGTTTCAGCTTGTACTACAGGTATGGCACAATGGATGCAGCCCGAGAACGCAGCATGTATCTCTATCATGGAACAAGATTAACAGTTTTTGGCAGGCCGTGGTCGCTGAACAAGAACACTCCGATGCCATCGTCAAACTGCTTGCGGCAACATCGCAATTTCTTTTCACTGGCCGAGTCTTCGAAGCCGTCTACAACCGAAAGTCTATGCAAATGGGAGAAAAGCTCGACCAACAAGAGATAGGCCAACAATGTCTCGACAGTCTGCATGAAGAGCTCATCCAGCTCTACCTGAGAATTATTACAGCCCTCGGGTTTTGCTATTCAATCCTGTGCGAGAACAAGGCTCGACGCAAACTGATAGCTGTTTTCAAGTCTTCCGAGCCGGCAGAGATCCTGAGCGAGCTACAGATACGGCACAAACAAGCCATCGAACGCGGAGACGCTTGTGGGAAGATCTCCAACCACCAGATCTCTTCCACATCACTGGCTCTCATCCGAGAACTCCAACCCTGCATCGAAAACCTCAAAGATCAAGTTTCAAGGATGCTCGTACAAATGGATAAGAGAGAATGGGTCCACACTCTTCAAGCTATTTCAGACATCCCTTTCCAGGCACATCATGACGAAATCCACTGTAGACGAACACCTGGTACCTGCGAGTGGATATTGGAACAGCCGAAATTTGTTCAGTGGCTCAACGAAGAGTCGCCTGTCACTGTGTTGTACGGAGATCGTGAGTGGTTTGATTCCTACGACCTTGACTAGGTAAGCGAGCTGATCTTTTATAGCTGGCGCTGGCAAGACCTATCTTATATCCAAGGTGATTGGCTATGCCATCGATAATGCCGAGGAAGGGGAAGCTGTCGCATTCATCTACTGCAAGAGAGACGAGGAGAGTCGGAGGACCCCGCAGGATATTCTTCGCAGCATCGTACGTCAACTGTCGTCGACCGTGAGTCAATGTGAGGGCGGGAGGATACATCCGGCCCTACAGGGTCTCACTGATAAGCTCAGCGCAAGGGGGGCGATCTTGGACATTTCCACCTGCAAGTCTCTACTTGCGCGGTTCCTGGGAGACTACTCAAGAACTACAATCATACTGGACGCTCTCGACGAATGTGACAAGGAGAAGAGAAGCGAGCTGATGAATATTTTGGATCAGCTAGCAGGGGAAGGGAATCGATTCAGGGTTTTCCTATCCAGCCGTACCGATGATGACATTCGGCGTCACTTTCGATCAAGACCCATCATTGAGATACAAGCAACCGATAACCAGTATGATATATCGACTTTCATCCAAGAGAGGCTATCAAGAGACCCAAGATGGGATGCCTTATCGTACCACCTTCAGGAGGAAATCAGATCGAAACTGCATGTCGGAAGTCAGAGCATGTTCCAATGGGCGGCACTGCAGACCCAGCAGCTTCTTAGGTTGAAATTATGGACGGAATCTAATATTAGGAGCAACTTGTGAAAGCTCCCTCTGGCCTCGAAGAGTCGTACGATCTGATCTGGAACAACATCGAACTCATGTCTGACTACGAAATAACCTTCGCCAAGAGAGCGCTCCTGTGGCTCATCTGCGCCTCCAGGCCTCTGGACATGAATGACCTCTCCAGCGCGATGCTGATTGATCCCAGCACTGACGAAGCTGATGACTTTGGGCGGCTTCCTAACGAAGAAGATATCTTGGGTATTTGCGGAAATCTGGTCACTTATGACAAGCGTTTGGGAATGTGGCGGTTCTGCCACTTGTCAGCACGAGAGTATGTTGAGAAGCATATCGATACTGTTGAGGCGAATTGCTTTATCGCCATGTCTTGCTTCAAGATCCTCACAACTAATCTACACGAAAGCGCTGAACCTGACTTTGGTATCACCAGACGAAAGTCACAGGGTGACCTCCAGGAGGCTGTAGGACAAAGCCGTTACGAGCCACTGAAAGGAGTTAGGTCATTTGTGAACGGATACATCATAAAATTTGCACTTGATCATGCGGGCCGAGCTGATCGTGTTGCATTGGCTGGGAGTTCAAGGCTAAAAGCTCTCCTGAGGCGGTTCCTGGGTTCTGTTCATTGCACCAGCAGGGCTTACAAAGACTGGCTGCACATCGACCACGGAGAGAGCCTAAGCCAAAGGACACAATATCTTAAGCAGAATGAAACTTCGCCACTGCCCGCCATGTCAGTGTTCGGCTTATTTCACCTATTACGAGAGTGGTGGGATGAAGCAATCGGCGAGTTTGACTTTCACAGCTTGGCGGGGCCTTCTCTGTTATACTTGGCAATCTGGAACGATCAGGAAGACATCTGGCGATTTATGATCCACAAAAGGATTTATCTTGACCATCCCATTGGTTTGCCTTTGATAGCAGCGATCGAGAAACATCGCCCCAATGTTTTCGAGGCGCTCCTCGAGGCCGGCGCACGTGTGAATGAGGTTCAACTTTCCAGAATATGGCACACCCACCGGCTCATAGACACTCCGCTCAAGGCTGCCCTCTTTTATCGCAGCTTCAGGAGTGGGGGGTATCCTTATGTCCGAAAACTCCTACAGAACGGGGCAAAGGTACACCTGTCAACTGCTAAAGGAGACACCCTTTGGATCGCAGCCAAGTTCGGCTGCGACGAGAACATCCGAGAGTTCTTGGGCACAGAATCAAGAGTCGTATCAAACGGTTTCCTCGTTCGCGCGGTTGAACAAGGTAAATCCGACTTCTTGGCACTGGCTCTGGAGAAAAACGCCGATTTGAACTGCCGATATGCAAGAGGAAGCCCGCTCATGGGTGCAGTGCGGAGAGGGTATTGGGTCTCTGTCAAAGCTCTACTAGAGTTGGGTGCTCATGTCAATATGGTCAGCAACTTTGGTCCTGGTACAGCACTCACCGCCTCATTCTGTCTCTTTTCCGGATGGATCTTTCACTCACTGCTTGATGCTGGAGCTGACATCAATTTGAACAATGGTAGGGAGAACCCCCTGACCTGGATCCTCAAGGCGCCTCAACTGGGAGTCGAAGGCGATATTCGAAGGAGAGCGCGCAAGATCTTGTGGGCTGGTATCGATGTGAACCAAGTTCTCGTCGATGCGAGTTTTCCAACTGCTTTATCATTTGCTACAGCCCACAATGACTTGGCAGTTGTCGAGGTTCTTCTTAGTACTGGAGCAGACCCAAGCATGAATGTGCAATACGGATTTGGGAGTGCGTTGGCTTCGGCTGCTTTCCATGGACGACTTGAAAATTGCGAGGTATTGCTGGATCAGCCCAGTGTGGATGTCAACGGAGCACAAGAAGGCTACTTTGGTAACGTTCTATTTGCTCTAATGGACGGGCATCGGTGGTATCTCGATTCGCGAGTTGACCACAAACGGAGGCATGGGTGGCTTCGTTCAGACTGGTCTAGGTGTCATGAGTTTATGGGCACGCTTCACGAAACAGAGCATCTGAGGGTTCTCGATCTTTTCTTCTGGAAGGGGTTGAGCATCTACTCATCAATATATATCGACCTAGGGTTTCCGCCTACCAGTCGCATAGAGCTGGGGGCAAATAAGTTGGTAGCCGCTTGGATACTGTTCTAGGATGGACACTGCGACTCCTTGCGACTTGAATGGGCACACATTATGTGGGAGTTGGAGATAGGCCTGGGACCATAACCCCCCCCTTTGTTCTCGACTCTGACAATTTGGCTTCCCCCGGCCTCTTCCTACCGCGACTAGTATTGTCATCAAGCTAGCGCCTGTTTCCTAAAATCGATGAAGCTGGTTTGCTGCTCTCGTAATCCAAAATACTAGTTCTAAACTTAGTTGCATATAGATATGAGCAAAGACTGCGGGTTGGTCAGCTTTATAGATAGCGAGTGAGACGGGGCTTGGCAAGCACAATGTCCGAGTAAGTCCGGCATGTTCAGTTCTGGATGACAATAACTTTGCAACTTCGGGGCTCTCGTTGCGCCGGATTAGAAATCGCAGCGTTTGCTGGGCTGTATTACCCTTATGGCGTTGGATCATGCTGTTTATGGCGTTTACGGCATGTGTGCTTTCTTGGGCGAATCGAGCCAAGTTGGGTGAATGCATGAGAATGCGATGAGAGCAAAAAACAGATTGATATCTCGAGGATAAGGTTTATACTATGTATCGATGCAACTTGGCAGACGACTATCTTTCGAACCGTTGCTCTCGGCCACAGCCAATGGTTTCTCTCGTGGCGAAGACTCAACTTCAGGTCAAAGTTGAAGCTCTGATTCGGCCGTGGTCCAGGCCCGGCCCCGCAGTCGACTCGGCCGTGCCGAGGCTCTAGCCCCGTTCCCCACCACAAGAGCCGGCGCTACAGACGGAGCAGAATGCCGAGAATGGACGGATGGGCCCGTTGTTCTGACGTCAGGCGAGGGTCGGTGGCCCGGGCGATGAACGATGAGTTGATGGTTTGTCATCGTCCAGACGTCGACGGTGAAAAGAATTGCTCCGAGGTGGACGCATGTGGTATAAAGCTGTGGCAGCCCGTGTTTGAAGTGCGTCATTGTTTGAAGCTTCTACAGATAAGCTACACCATCTCTTTACCTTCACATCAACACTATTCACATCTCAAACCAACTCAGCAATCCGACACAATGGCGCCCAAGGTTCTCGTCGTTCTCACCAGCCGTGACAAGATGGACAATGGCAATCCCACCGGCTGGTATCTGGTAACACTCACCGCCCTCTTGGCCGCGCATGCAAGTACTGACAAGTGACAGCCTGAGCTTGCCCACCCCTACTACGACCTCATCGGCAGCGACGAGTCCAACCCCAAGGTCGACATCGTCGTCGCCTCGCCGGCCGGCGGCAACGCTCCCCTGGACCAGGGCTCGGTTAAGATGTTTGAGCAGGACCCCGAGTCGGTCAAGTTCCTCAACGAGAAGAAGCAGCTGTGGGAGCAGACGCGGCCGCTGAGCGAGTTCCTGGGCAAGGCCCCCGAGTTTGCCGGCCTCTTCTACCCCGGCGGCCACGGCCCCATGTTTGACCTGGTCAAGGACGAGACGTCGCTCAAGCTGATCGAGGAGTTCTACAAGGCCGGCAAGCCCGTCGCCGCCGTGTGCCACGGGCCCATCGTCTTTGTCAACGCCACCATCGACGGCAAGCCGCTGCTGCAGGGCCGCCAGGTCGCCGGCTTCAGCAACAAGGAGGAGGAGGCCGTGGGCCTGACCAGCGCCATGCCCGCTCTGCTCGAGGACGAGATCAAGCGCGTGGGAGGCAACTATGTCGAGGCTGAGCCTTTTGCTGAGAAGCTGGCTGTGGATGGACAGGTCATTACGGGACAAAACCCTGGATCTGCGCACGCTGTCGGCAAGGCTCTTGCCAAGGCCATTGGTGAGTAGAGATTGGCATATCGTTGGTGAATGATTGCTAACTTGGATGCAGGTATTTAAAGGAATTATTTATGATATGAGGAATGAATCTATACAGAAATAGCACATCTGAATGAAATATCCAATCTCATCAATCATCTCTTTGTCTCGTACCAGCGCCGATTATTACCGCTTAAACACCTTGTCGAAACCTGTCAACGTGAATCGATAATGCACCTTGTTCTCCCTGACCCTCTCGACAGCCTCCTTGCACCCATCCTCCGAGATATCCAGCGTCTCGACCCAAGCCGTAATGTTCTTGTCAGCCGCCAGCTGCAACATGGCTTCCATCTCCTGATGGTTTCCGATATGACTGCCCGTGATCTTGGCCGCGTTACCAGCAAAGCTTCCGGCGCTTAGTTCGGGTAGGGCCTCGTCGGGGATGCCAACCATGTGGAACTCGCCGCCAATCTTGAGTGTCGATAGGTACGTGGGCAGGTCGAACTTATTGGTCATGTCGGAGCAGTTGAGGATAAAGTCAAACTTGAACTTGTACTTGTCTGCCCAGCCGTCCTCTGTCGTGACGATGACCTCCTTTGCGCCTAGTTTCTTGCAGTCGTCGACCTTGTGAGGAGAGTGTGTCATGGCGTATGTTTCTGCGCCGAGGGCCTTGGCCCATTGGAGGCCGAGATGACCTAGACCACCGATGCCGCAGACGGCGACTGTCTTTCCGGACCCGATGTTTGCTCTCACGAGGGGAGAGTATGTGGTGATACCGGCGCAGAGGAGAGGGGCTACCTGCTCCGTCTTTAACGCATCGGGGATCTTGAAGGTAAAGTATTCGTGGGCCCGGATATGAGAGGCGAAACCACCATGAGCAACACTGCCGTCTGGATACGTCGCATTATAAGTATCGATCAGATCAGGACAGTAATTCTCATTCTCATTCTTGCAGAGATGGCACTCGAGGCACGAAGCAACTTGAGCACCAACGCCGACCCGATCGCCGACTTTGATATCCTTGACGTTATCACCAACACGGACAGCTTTGCCGACGACCTCGTGGCCAACGCATAGGGGACCTTCAAAGGGGCCCCAACCGCCGGTGACGGTGTGAACGTCTGAGCCACAGACGCCGCAGGCTGCGATCTCGACGTCGATGTCGCGGTCGCCCCAGGTCTTGGGCTTGAGTTGTTGCTTGTGGAACTCGTTCCACGACGTCGGGGCATCGACGCAGAAGCCTTCGAAGGTATCGGGGTAACCCATGATGAAATGATTAACAAGATATGTGTGTTATAAGTCCAGGATGCTCCTTAAGTTATCCATCAAGGTTCCATAGTATTACATGATTGCTTTTATATCATGAAGTTTTCATGAGATGACGTCTATGAAGTCGAAAAATCGACCTCGAGTCTATGACGTTCACGTCTACGCTCAGACTGTAGACGATAAAAGAACATCATAATGGCATAGATTGAGCAGCTCTAGTTTACACCGCCCGATCAGGAAGGTCATTCGGAGCTTTTCGTCCCTGTAGATCGCGATCTTGGGTGGTGGTCGGTGACGGAGCCGAGAGATGCATGTGGGGATCCCGACGTTGGTCGGGCTGTCGGGGTGACGTAGGTAGATTCGGTAACTGGGCTCGTTATTGATGGCTTGGCATTGTTAGAAATAAATCTGAATTTTGTGAGCTTTAGATTACTAGTCAAAAGAGAATACTTGTCTCAGCTAGGGGGTCTAAGATAACATAAGAATTATAGATAAATTCTTAGACTATAGTAGGGCTAAACTTAAGTATGTCTTATACAGGATTAATAGCATAGAGTAGCTAAGACTTAAGCTTTGTTTATAATAATCTCTTTAAGCCCTTAGCCTAATAGTAGATATTTAAGAGTAATAGTTATAGCATGATAGGGAGTCCTGTCTTTTTAAACCTATAGGCTCGGTTATTGCTGGATAAATAAAAACAGCATAGGAGTAGATCTATCTTGCAACAGTTCTTAAAGGACCAGTTAAACATTTATTAAAGTAAGATATAAAGCCCACCATATAAGCCACTGCCGAGTCAACAAAGAGCAACAGAGCTCTATCAAGCACCCTCTCCATATCTCTCAGGACCCAAGTTCCCAGACAACCTCTAAATAGACAGCACATACTTCTCAATAAAAGGATATATATCCTCATAAAGCGCACACCTCTCATCAAGAACCCTCTCATCCACAACCGTAGCCCCCGCCACATCAACCTGATCCCCAACATCTCCCAGATTCGCAACATCAAACGGCGCGTGCCGCGATCCTACACCTGGCCATCCCGGCCCAGCTTTGGGGTTTCTGATGAACCTCCCCGCAACACCACAAAAATAATTCGCAAGAGTGTACAGCTGGGGTGTAAAGGGTATGCCGCCCGCGTCGCCTTCGTAGGTTGGCGTGCTGAAGAGGAGAGCTACGTCTGACCCGTGGAATTTGCCCATCCACGAGTACTTTTCGCCCAAGAGGCTTGTTATGGATGTGTTGAAGTAGAACCGCCAGGTCGGGTTGTCGATGGATGCTGAGATGTTGGCGAGGATACCCTGAGGCTGTTCCATTCATCAGTATTGACAGGTGGGTTGATAGGGGATCACTTACACATTGCCAGAAGAAGTCGGTATAAATAGCCGTAGCGATGTCAAAGTCAGTCTCCAACTTGGGATCATCCTCATAGACCTTCAAAATAGCCTCTTGCTGCTTCTTGGTCACCAAGGGCTCAGAGAGATAAGCGTCCAGGAACGTCTTCATCGAAATGTTTCTGTTCACCAGCGCTCGTCCTTCTTGGGCGATTGTGCCCGTCAGCACCGGCACCTTTGCATTCTTGCCTTCTCGCCACCTCTCAGCTCTGTGACTGGGGAGAGTAATGTTATCCGTCACAGGTAGGAAAGCTACTTGTGCTGTGCTCATGCCCTCGACGAGGTCATCGACCGGCACATCGCGCATGCACTGTAACTGGTCTTCCGTGCTATTGCATCCCAGAACATGTGCCAGATTGTCCCAATTTGTCGTGTCTTGTGGACTGGCGGTGCTGCCGAGGAGTCCAACAGACATCTGGCCAGAGAACATCATCGCGCCGCGAAATGGTGGCGGTGAAGCAGAGCCGTAGGCGTTGACCTGGATGTCGACTGACATTGAACCTGCAGACTCACCCCAGATGGTGACCTTGCTCGGATCGCCGCCAAAGGCACGGGCGTTGGCTTGGACCCATTCAATAGCAAGCTGCTGATCGTAGAGGCCGAGGTTTGTTTTTTCTGTGGATATATCGGGCGAGTCTGGGAAGCCAAATACTAACATGGTCAGTTTACTTCTCCCGAGACAAGCAAGGTGAACTTACCGTTGGTACGGTAGTTAAAGGCAAAGGCAACAATGTCCTCATAGGCAGCAAACCCGCTGAGGTCAATCTGCCCATTGCCTTGCTGCCAGCCCCCGCCATGGATGAACAGAACCACAGGCCTTCCCTCTGGAGGTTGTGGACTAGTCGGCGCAAAGGCGTTCATGAAGAGACAATCTTCACTCTCTCGAGAACCGGTGCCGAACAAACCCTTGAGGATGTCCAGTCCAGGGGTAAGTTCTTTCCACACTATTAGACAACTAGTTATTCCAATATGAACGTGTTACTTGCCATTGTCAACAAACAATTGTCGACATGAAGGCCCAAACTCGCTCGTGTTCAGCGGCTCGGTCCACGGCTCAGGTTTCTTGGCCCGACTGAACCGCTCCGGTTTGGCGGCATAGGGGATGCCCATAAACTTGTTCACGGGAGCAATGCCTGATGGAAGAACAGTACTCAGACCAAAGATCGGTCCCGAGTCGAGAGCAGCTGTTGGGTGAGACTGCAAAGTCGAGGTTGCGTATCCCTCGACTCCGACTATTGCAAGTGGTGTAAGTGCTGCGAGAGGCTTCATGGTGATGATTCTTGTCCTTGACCCTTTTCTCATCTACATCGGGGACTACCACTATTTAAATCCAAAACACTTCAATAGTTTACCCTTTCTCGTCGCCTTTCGCCCAGTTTCTTAGACTGATTCAGCCCTGTCCCAGCTGAGCAGACATCATCTAAATCACCGTCTTGGCCAACGGCAGTTGCCCTCCTCGGAGAATGCCAACGTCCTCACTGGTCAATTCATCTACGAGTGGCTTCGCACGGCATAATTATCGTGGCATGACGTGGGGCCCGTTGCGTTGAATAGCCCGTATCCCTCGCGTCCCAGGCAGATGGCGTCGCGATCCGTCAAATACGACGAATGCGAGCAGACGCGCGAGCTTGGCTATCCGATCTACATAAGCCAGGCCTGTTGGTCCACAAATACACGACTCTGATCTTACCACGACTTTAGATTTTAAATAACTACTATTAGGTTAAGGCATCAAAGATATTATCATAAAAGAAGCTTAAGTCTTAGCTACTATATAGTATTAATCCTTTATAAAATATGCCTAAGTTTAGCCCTATTATAGTATAAGGATTTATCTATTATTCCCGTGTTTTCTTGGACCCCCGAGCCAGGGTGGCTCGGCAAATACAAGGCGGAGCAGACGACGATCACTCAGGTCAAATACACAGAGCTCAGCTGGGAACTGGATGAATCTATAATTCGAGTTAATTGTTGATCATGACAAAGGCTTGTCCTCCAGGGCGAGACAAGGCAGGCCTCAAAGCATGCCGTAACACAGCACCGCCCTGTTTGCTCAAACCTCAAAAGAGCTTGCTTAACAACTGGCCGTGTATCCTCCGTCACAAACATCACCCGAATTATTCCCTCTGGTATCCAAGTCTAGCAACCAGAGCATTGAATCCGTCTAATGCAGCTCCGGAACAACAAAGACTGTAACACCAGACAATACGTCAACAGGCCCAGGACTAAAATCTCGTTGAATTTTTTGCTTCTCAGAGAATCCAAATGGCGGAAAGCACTTGCTCATGCTCAACTCTGCACAAAATGTCCAGAACACATCCCCACACTCCTCATCCCCTCCCCTGTTGCTATATGAATCAACCGTCAACGCCCATTGTCCATACACCAGAGTAACCAAAAGCAGGATAAAGGAAAATGTCGGAAAGACAGTCAGTTATAGACAACCTCCGCCGCCAAGATGCTCGGCTTGCTCGCTTCACTGTAGCCCCTGTCGTCAACTCGTTGCTTGTTTCCGTCCCAGGGAAATCAGTATAAGGAATGCCCTCGTTCCACGTCTCGCGGGAACTGCATAGGTATCAAATCGCTCCACCCAATTCGCCATTCCCGTTTTCGACCCGACTTCCCATCATGGAAGCTCCAGGCTGGTCCGCTAGGGATACCTTCCCCTTTCCTGTTTTTGTGTTTTCATTACCGTTTTTGTTTTGCGTCATATTACTCCAGCCCTCGGCAATACTTGTACCTCGGCAATGTCCGTAGACTTTGTCCAGGCGAGCCATTAACCCATCTTGACATCCCCGTTGGTCTCAGTCTGGGGCAGCACTGGCTTCTCTTCCTCTGGGTTGCGTCGTCGCTTGCCCATGCGGTCCAGCCATTGTTCGGCGCTGACGATTGTGCCGTCTACAACACCGCTGACTTGGACAACCATGTCCAGGCCTTCTTTCGCAAGCACGAGAACCTTCTGGGCGCCTTCCGTCAAGGCAGAATCGTTGTCTCGTTCACCGTTTTGTGGGTTTCTGTCCGACATGGTGGCAATACGGAACCGCTGAGGCAGGCTGGTGAGGTGACGGCGTACAAGAATCCGGGCATTGTCAGGCAGAGCGCCACCTGCATATTTCGACACAGTAAGAATTGCCTCCTGGAGTGTCCTCAACACATCGCCCTTGAGAGTGGAAATGCGAGCTGCAAGCTCAGAGCGAGACTGAGTCGGTTGGACAGCAAGTTGTTCATTGCCCTCACCCTCCATAAGTTGTTGCTTCTCTGACCCATTCTGTTCTGCAGGCGGGCCGTTTACTTTCTCGTACTGTTCGAGTGTGTTCTTCAAGGCGCTGATGACACGGGCGATGTGATCGTTTGCCCACCGAAGCCACTGTAAACAGTATTTGAGACTGCGCAGACTCTCTTCGCTCATAGCGACACTCAGCCCCGACGTTGACATGATTAGCCGAGATTGCCAAGCGCCGTTGGACCTCGAGCTTGGTCGGGGCGAGTCCTGCGCATCAGCTGTTTCGGTATAGGCGGGAGATCGGATTTCATCATAGGCCGGAAGGGTATCGACGGTGCTTGTTGATGACATGCGGCGGGACTTTGAGGGCGGCGAGAAGGGTTCCTGCTGAGCTACGGCATCGTTCGGTACTTGCTGAAGCCCAGTGATCTGCATCATACCTTCACCCTCAAGTCGCTTGTTGCTGATCGGCTCGCCATCATTATCCACCTTGCGTCGCTTCTTGCTGTTGCCGGCCTCCAGATCTGAAGCCGAACTATTTTGCCTCCGCCCGGCGCCCAAAAACCATCGCACACCACCCTCGACACCAGTTACTCGCCCGACAGAACCAACAGTGTTGGCGATAGGCGTGAGATAGCCTTCAACATACTCGGCACCCGATCGGAAACGAGGAGAAAAGTTCTTGGCACCCCCATATGCCGAGGTGGCACCCTCGATGGTACTCGCCAGCAAGGGGTGAGTAGTTGTGAGAAGGGATAGAAGCGGCTCGGGTTGCGGAGATTGTGTTCGAGTTCTGTTTGAGGACTGGAAGCCGTGGGAAGTCGGCGGGCTCACGGGGAGCGACGAAGTTCTATGGGGCGGTGATGAGATAAAGTCTATGACGGGGTCAGTCGATCATCGCAAGTTGGCGCATCGCACAATGCAATGCACGGCAGGAACACAAACCCGCTCGCAAATCGCCGAGCGCTTCGGCGGCTAATCGCACGTCTGGATCATCCAGGCTGACGCTGCTGGCCCTTGCATCGAGAAGTCGGTCGGGAGAGGCAGCACTGACTACACTGTTGCTGCTTGCGTCGAGGTCCATTCGTGTCGGGCTCTCGATGGTCTGCGGTATCAGTGGGCCTGGGACATGGTATGCGGACAGGTGGTTTAACGGGGGCCAGTGGCCCTTGGGCGCATCGAAGGCCATATCGCTGGTGAGGGAGCTGAGGGAGGGCAGCTTGATGTCGTTGTCTGCCTCGAGACGGGCCAAAGGTGGTAGAGGCCCCGGAAGCTCAGTATTGGGGACATCGGGGAGTTTTATCGCATTGGCAGAGACGACATTGGAATAAGACGGCGGGGAGAAGCTCATGAGTGAGGCCGGCGGTCGGGCAGGCGGTGGTCCGAGGAGGGCATCGTGAGAGGAGACGGTCTCACGATCGCTCGTTGGGGCAAGCATGTGATTGCGCTCCATGGCGCTGAGCGTCGGTGATAAGACGGGCTACGTCAATCGGACATCGAGTAACAGCTCGGCCACGGGCCGCAAGCGCAGGCGTAAGCCCTTCGAAATGTCGGGGAAGGAGCGTAAATAAATAATTGGAAAAAATGACGACTGCTTGGACGCGCGATTCGGTTCTTTTGGTGGTGCGAGGTGGGAGAGGAGAGGAGGCGGAGCAGGGAAAAAGGTTGGGGGGAGGAGGATGAGAAGCGGCGCCTCGCCTGGCAGGATGAGGTGACGGCAGCAGGAAGGGGAAGGAGCGATCGTGGGGGGGAGAGGAACCAGAAAACGTCAGGCGCCCGGGCCCTTCCTTCCTGCTGCAGGGACCGGCTGAGAGCAGGCTTGCGACGGGCTGCTAGCAAAGCCTGAGCCCACTAAAAACCGGGCCGGGCTTCAGTGGCTTCAGTGGCCCCAGGTGGGATGCCCGTGACTTGTAGAGGGCGTTTGGTGGGTTGTCAGTGGGGAAGAATGCTCGCAGAAGCCTGTGAGACGGTCTGGGATGACCCTGAGACTTTGTATCCGCCTCAGTCAGCAGGTATCACAGGGGTCCAGCAGTCCCAGGTCCTCGGAGCGACAACCTCGCTTGGTCGGCGGCGCGCACGATGGTCTCAGAACAGACTTTGGACGAGGCAAAAGTGGTGGAAATTCCAGCGTTCCTGAGCATCACAAGATAGGTACAGTCGAATGTGGGAAACGCGGACTGTACCTGAAGAGACCTGGGCGGGTCCCCTTCCCAAGCACGTGTCAAAGCCGGGGAATGATGAGCCGGGGTGGTTAGTTTTGGAGCGATTTGCGGTTGGATCACATGCAAAGGCAAAACGGATTAAGCCTGTGTCGTCAGTCACTGCTGCTAAGCGGGCCGCCCGAGTCATGCGCAAAGGGGCTAACAGCTTTACTTCGCCGAATCTTGTTCTTGGCCGTTGCAACTTGCTGATAAAAAAAGGACCAGCATCATCACCACAGCCCAGAGGATCATCTCCCCCTCTGGAACATCACTGCGCTAGACCCGTTAGCTGGATCCTCCTGATCCTGTAGCTACATGTCGCAGATTGCTTGCTCATTGCTTGCTCATCTTGGGCTTCGGAATCGAGTGCTGCCGCCCATCCGTCGCCTTTTCGTCTCACTCGCGAGGTTGCCCTCCATCACATCCAATCCCCTCAGAAACCACTCAGGCCGGTCGGCATTCGGCTCACTTGGCAAGTCTCGAGCTGTGCCTGATCCCCTCAGTCTAGTCTTCCAATTACCCGGTGCACCAATCCTCTGGCGCCGGGACACATCGCGAGCCCGACTAGACCACCCAAACACATGTGAGGCATCTGACATGTGTCAACGGTGGCAACTCTCGTCCAGCAATGTCACTCCAGCTGCACATTCGAGATCAAATAGGCAATGTCGTGACATGGCAATTATTTAAGACGCAAACTCTGGCTCCCTCCAGCCGAGGCGTTGGGGGCAAGAGCTCAACACCATCACGGACCTCAGTCTCGAGCATCCGAAGCCGTTGTTGGAGTAAGCTTCTTGTTTAGGTTTAGTGGGGTCAAGCTGCTGCTGCCGAGGAGAGGCATAAACACCATTTGCTTGGTTGGCTGCGTTGCATCTGACGCGAACAGGACGCCCAATGCAAGAGCGTGATGGGTTCATGGAACAATGGGAATCGGTAAAAGGACATGCCTCGGTCAATGTCATCGCCATCTTCACCTCGGACGCGGAGCAGCAGCAATGGGCTGAACTAGAGGCTTCAAGTTCACCAACAATCCCCAACAAAACGATGCTGAAGGCGAGCTGAAGGTCGTGTGCCTAAACCACCTGAACAAGCGCCACGCACCAAAGCTAGGGGTTGCAAGTTGGTGGCCCATGGTTGGTGTTCAAAGCCTCGGATCGCCGTCACGGCATTGCCGTTGAGTTTACAGAGTAGAGTCGAAGACAACCTTGACGATGCCCCCAGACGTCAATCGTCGGTTGCCAAGACGATCTGAAGCTCTCAACAATCTCATCGCACTATCACATGACAGGTCATTTGTGTCAAGAAATGTCCGGCTCCTCTGACACCGCCCAAGCAACGATGAAGTAAAATACTTGGGCAGTTCTTAATGGAACCAATAGTCTCCTTCTCCGCACCACGAAATCGCAGTTTCAACAACGGCTCCACGGCTGGAATGACAGAATGCCATCCGGTTGTAGGCTAGATGCTGGTCTGCACTGTCTAGAGGGTGCGTTAATGAGAAGAAGAGAATCAGAGCTTGCGACGGCATGTGCAAGTTTTTTTCTATGGTCCCGCCATTGATTTTGCTCACGTGACCGCGTCTCCGAAAGGGACCAGAGCTACCCCACCACATCCGGTGTTTTGCCGTGTCGTCCACCAAGGGCCTGTCCAACGACGGCCAGGCTGCTCCCAAAAGATGCCAGCGAATCTCCAGCTTGACCAGGACGGAACCATATTGCGCTGCGGACCATGATGACTGCCTGGGCTCGTCTATAACCCCTAATTCTTCTTTTTCTTCATTCATTTCTTGCGTCGTATCCTCTGCAGCGCCTTCTCAAGCTCCGGATTCTGCGCATGAGCTGTACATCCTCGTGCTTCTCCCTATCGCAATCCCCAATTGACGACGACGGCATATAACGACCTCCTTTCTGCCTCTGCCATCTCCAACTCCGAGTTGACCTCTCCCGCTTTCACTATAACTCTCTCACGTCATTCTCGCCATACATCTTTTCCATCATGGCGTCTGCGCTCTTCTTCCTAGATCTCAAGGGCAAGGTGTGTTCAGCTTACCCCTGTCGCTGCTGTAAACCACCATCGCGAACATCCCGCTGATCTGGCCTTGCGCAGACCCTACTCGCCCGCAACTACCGAGGTGACATTCCCATGTCCGCCGTCGAAAAGTTCCCCGTTTTGCTGTCAGAAGCAGAGGAAGACTCTTCTGCCGTCCCGCCCTGCTTCTCCCATGAGGGCATCAACGTGTGTTACCCCCTATGAGCTGTAAGCTCTGCCTCTCTGACCGAGCTTCCACCCAGTACCTCTACATCCGTCACAACAACCTCTACCTCCTCGCCCTCACAAAACGAAACACAAATGCCGCCGAGATCCTCCTATTTCTCCACAAGGTCGTCGAGGTCTTCACCGAGTATTTCAAGGCGCTGGAGGAGGAATCCATTCGTGACAACTTTGTCATCATTTACGAACTTCTCGACGAGATGATGGACTTTGGCTACCCTCAAACGACAGAATCCAAGATTCTCCAAGAGTACATCACCCAGGAGTCGCACAAGCTCGAGATCCAGGCTCGCCCGCCCATCGCCGTCACAAACGCCGTATCCTGGCGATCAGAAGGTATCCGCTACCGCAAGAACGAAGTTTTCCTTGATGTCGTCGAGTCCCTTAACCTCCTTGTTTCCGCAAACGGCAATGTGCTTCGTTCCGAGATTCTTGGCGCCATCAAGATGAAGTGCTACCTCAGCGGTATGCCTGAGCTACGTCTCGGTTTGAACGACAAGGTCATGTTCGAGACCACCGGCCGGGCTACCCGTGGCAAGGCTATCGAGATGGAAGACGTCAAGTTCCACCAGTGCGTGCGTCTGTCACGCTTCGAAAACGACCGCACCATCTCCTTCATTCCCCCGGACGGCGAATTCGAACTCATGTCATACCGACTCAACACCCAGGTTAAGCCGCTAATTTGGGTCGAATCTGTGGTCGAGTCTCACTCTGGCTCCCGTATCGAGTACATGCTCAAGGCCCGCGCCCAGTTCAAGCGCCGCTCCACCGCCAACAACGTCGAGATTATCGTTCCCGTTCCCGATGACGCCGACAGTCCGCGCTTCCGTACAAACATCGGTTCCGTCCACTACGCGCCCGAGCAGAGCGCCATTGTGTGGAAGATCAAGCAGTTTGGTGGCGGCAAGGAGTTCCTCATGCGCGCTGAGCTGGGCCTGCCAAGCGTGAGGGGTGATGATGAGCAGGGTGGTGGTATGATGGGTGGTTTCGGTGGCAGCATGGGTGGTGTCGGAGTCAAGGGGGCAAAGCGACCCATCCAGGTCAAGTTTGAGATCCCCTACTTTACTACCAGTGGTATCCAAGTACGATATCTCAAGATTACCGAGCCCAAGGTAGGCACCCCTGGAGATATCAGACATGAGAAACTTGGAGCTAACTCTGACGCAGCTGCAATATCCCTCTCTCCCCTGGGTGCGATACATCACTCAATCCGGCGATATTGCCGTGCGACTTCCCGATGCTGTCTGATCTCAGTCTTGAACAGCAAGGACAGAACCAATTTATTTACATATAACCCACATATCCCTCCAATCGAGCCGGCCCCTCACTTGGGTCCATTTCGATGTCATTGGCCTTTTTACGAACCATATGTGGCCTGCGTCGATAACGCACAAGTTCAAAGAAAGAACGCCAGTAAGCCATAGTGATGAGAGATCGATGAATGAGATGGACCGCATAAGGAGACCAAGAAAGAGCTGAGCAGGAAAGGGATTCTTATACACCAAAACTCAGCAAGATGAATGAATAATAGAAATCACAAGATCGATCTTATGCCGTCGTTGAGGAAATGTTCATGCATATATACTCATGATTGCCACCCACATAACCATGCAGTCCATATTCCATGCCGATGAAAAACGAGGGAAAGGGCGCCAATGCTCTCTGCGATCAATGCCACTGGAATCAACCAACAGCATGTAATTGTCACCGGGGCATCAAGGGGCCTCATCGCGATTCGCGCACGATTGCATTTTGCCACTCAAACCAACGGAACGTCTCGGGGGTAATTGGGTGCTCTGGGTCGTAAAATACTTTGACAAGAAAGACCCGAGGGTCATCTTGGGCGGTATCGGGGTCTGTTGAAACCAGGCCATAAGTCGCCAGTAGATCAAAGACACGAGATGACGGGGATACTTACATCCCTTTGGCGGATCATTGCCTCTCCACTCTCCGTTACGCCACTTCCTGCCATGCCCATTTACACCCAGAAATACCTCATCTGTAGCCGCATTTCTCTCCTTATTGTCGGCACTCAAAGCCATCAGGCCCAAGATGATGGGCAACTCTCCCCCAAGGCCACGCGAGGATGGCGCGGACGACAAAGGGGAGCGATACGTCTTAGGCAAGAGGCTAGGCATCCAGCTAGGTGACCGGCCAGCGACATAGCGGACTGGGTTGCCTCCCTGACCCATGGGGCTCTCGGGTATTGCGACCTGGGAGATGCCCACGAGATCAGGCTGCCTGGGGTGAAAGATTCGTAGGAGCTCCCAGCAGCCGGTAGAGTGGGTGGCCAAAGGGTCTTGGTCAACGACCATGATAGGTAGGAGAGGATTGCAGGCGGCAACAGCAAAGGTCTTGTACTCTTGAGCTCCCCAAACGCCACCAGCCCCGTCCGGAGCCCAGCCACCGTTTCCATCGGCCCATAAGAGCTTTCCTGATGCAGGGAGAGAGGTTGTGTCTCGATACCACTGAAATCCTGTTGCCGGAGTGATCTCGCCGTCCCTATATCGCATCGCCGTGCTCGGAAACTCACCCCTGTACCCGTTGACTGTAGTGGGTGGGATATGATGTTGATAAGCGTCCACATCTGGCGCTTCTATCACCAGCTTGTTGACAATAAAAAGAAACCCCACCGAAGGTGCTCGTGGACGCCGGTGGTGTCCGGACTGATGTATATCAGCTTTAAGTTCTCCAAGCCATATTAGTTAATACATACCGATCTACCTGTCATGATGAAATTTGACAAGTTTCTGACGAAATTCTCGGGTATGGTCAAGTTAGCGACGTTGGTGTTGAAGCAAGTTGCCCGTCCTCTTCAACTTCACAACACCCACTCTCCGAGCGAAACTTGCATCCTCTTATGTCCCCAAGACCTTGGATCCGCTTTCACATCGAGTAGCAGAGCCGCAAGAGATTCGCTGCCCAAGTCGGTCGGTCCTGAGTAGGACCGGCTTAGGCCGCCATGCTGTCCTCCGTCCAGCAGCACTCCCGAGAGAGGGTATCTCAAAGCCCAGCTTTCTCCACCACCTCTCGGACCCCCCTTGACAAAGGAGGAGTATGGATAGCTTCAGAAACAAGCAAAAATCGCCGGGCAAGGCGCATCATGATGACGTCGCCCCGCCAGTCGACTGGTGGAAAGTGTGCCGCTGTCAAGTCAGCTCGGAGGTGCAGGCTCTGCCAGACATCCCCAAGAGGGATGGACCGATTCGGGCAACTCGACAGCCCTGTCCAGTCCATTGGTGAACGAGGCCCTGGTTGTCGTTCCGACTTGAACCCCAAGGATTGGTGCCACGCTTGCTCCACGCTCTATCTCCGGTTCCCGATATGCATCCCATCCATACGCATCCGCTGCTGCAAGGAAGAGACGTACGTGATGAGCGCGTGGTTCAGACAAGCCAGACCCTAGTTCATGCAGAACGGCTGCGGGCCGGCCCCTCTAACGAAGTCTTTCTTCGGCACCGGTCTCGTTTGCGGAGCCACTGGCTTGTTTGCGGAGCCCCCGTCTCGCCGGCAAATGGTTGCGGATAGGGGGTGAGGGACTTGCGCCCACAGACCGACGCTGGAGACGCACCAGTCTCCACGCCCCTCGGGCTCGGGAGATGCTAGACCGGTTGAAAGAGTTGCAGCTGCGGGCCAATGGAGGTGGCCTCGAGATCTTTGGGCCCGTCGATCCCGTTGCTGGCGCTAAAACACCCTTAATCCTCCGCTTGCTCGGCCCCATGAAATGGCGACAGTTTCAGGTCATCGAGCTGAGCTGCTGCGTTTGAGGCCAGAAACGCTCTTCCCCATGTCATGAATGGCATGGAATAAGCTACATGAAAGCCGACCGAGCGAATGAAGCACCGCATGACTGGACAGGCAGCCTGACTGGAAGGCTGCTGTTTTGCTTTGGTGAGGGACTTTAGTGCGGAGGTAATTGTTAGGAAAAAGCAATCAGAACCTCTCAGCCTCGAAGCCTCACTTGAGGGTACGTCAAAAGACCGGAGTCCATTACACCTAGATTCCGAGCAACAACATCATCGGCATAACCGAAAACCTGGGACTTCGGTCGGGTTTCCGTATTCTAGTTGCAGCTGACTTGGCATGTAGGTGGCACGGCCAACCACTAAAACACCACTGGCAGTGGCAGTATCCATGCCAGAGGTAGCAGCCGTAGGAGAAGCTCGGCTTGTTTGAAGCAGCCGAAGGTGGGATCAAAGGTCAAGGTTGCAGCGGTTAGTATAGAGTATCAGTTGATTTGAAATCTAGCGAGCAAATCACCTTGTCGTTCAGAAGGTTTAGCGACCATGCATCCGTCCGTTTCACGACCTATTGGCGACGTCAGTAGCACACTTGTGCTCGCCGTCGTCACAGTCAATGCGGCCGGTGCTGCTGATATGCATGGCGCGTTTGTCTGGGGGCGAAAAGAGCCGCGGGTAGCGATGAATTGGAAATCGTCGTCAGCTATTGCTTGCTGAAAGAGATCGGTAGGAGATGGATGTCCACGCAGAGACCTTGCTCGTATTTGGATACGGTACCGTGCTCGGTCGAAAGCTCTGTCTTGGCATCATCGATGGCTGTTGGGCTCCTATGCAGCAGTTGTTCCTTGAGGACGAGTTTGGCACAACTTTGGCATTGCTTTCCCTTTCCTTTCAGATTGTTGTAAGGTATCTTTATGGTGAGGGTTGGCGTACGGCACTAGTGAGGTTTCTTTCACGGTCGGTCGCAATGTTTTGCTGACAAGATATGCGCGAGTCTGGAAAGTTAGAAAGACAGAGGGGGTTTCTGGGGGAATTGATCAGTTAAATAGGAACAAAATGCAGTCGTGTCGATTGTAAATGTGATTTAGGGCCTGTTGCCTCGTCGCGCTGGGCGGATGGTTCGCAATTGGCATTTTTGATGCCTTCTGCACCTCGTGCATGGGTTGCAGACGTTCAATCACGACTGGATCTGAATTCTATGGCGTGTGTCTTCTGTCCTCCACAGGTCAAATTTCCTTCTATGGTTGAATCGTTCGAGGCTGCGAAGCAAAACGTCGTCTATTTTTCACCAGTTCGAATTCATCGTTCTCGCTCAGCCAGATACTTTTGCTCTCTTGGCCGGTCCGGATTCATCGTCAACCGTCATCTCGACGTCATCCGAGGAGGATGCCGCGATTGCCTCTTGGAGCAGCTTCTTCTCTCCTAACCGGACTTCGATGGCCATGCGAGTTCGCTGGTTAAGATCCTGTCCCTTGAGCAGCAATTCGTCTTCGGAAATGCCAGTTGAGTACCGCGATGCAAGAGCTTCCAGCGTCTTGGCAAGAACAGCTTGATGGATTTCATCCCGTTTTCGCTTGTCGGGGATAGCGTCAGGCTGGGCTTTCTTGACTCCTTTAAGGAACGTCTTGAGTTGCTGCTGGAGATCCTCTGGCATGCTTTCAAACCTAGCCGGGCCCGAGAAAGTCCCATCCGAGTTGACTTCACCTGTTTCACGCTCCAGCACGAAAGTGTCCTCAAACTCTTCCTCCTCTTCGAGATCATTGCGCTATCTCAGCTCAGCAACATGATCATTAATGTCGCATCTTGGAAGATCTCACCAGCTTCTCCAGCACTTGACCAGAAATGCCAAAATTGGCCACCATGACCGACTCCACCACCTCCCAGGGAATCTCAACAACGTCATAACGGGAGTGCCTCTCGGTCACATAGCCGTATCGTCTGAGCAGCTCTGAGTTCGGGTGAGGGCCATAGTAGTTGAAGATCTCTTCGCCCGCTTTAATTAGTCTCAAGCTAGTCACCGTAAGGCTTTCCTCCTCGTGATTGACGTGCGCCTATATCCGTGTTAGTTGAGTAAAAGTCAATCTAACCAACCGCACGCACGTTGAATTCCGCATCAGCATTCAGAATATCAGCCATTGGGACCATGCCCATCATCGATTTCCCTTCTCGGTCTTCCACCCAGCCGTCCGCCTCGTCTTCTTCCTCATCCTCGTCGCTTTCGAGATCAAAGGCGTAAGCCATGATAGTGCTACCCATTCGGTGCGCAATCTCGATGAGCGCCTCGTCGGTCTGGTTTTCGGCGCCAAAGAGAGCAGCATTGTTTCGAATGATGGGGAGAAGCGTCTTTCGGAACATATTTTCCGCGTCCGCCTTGCCGATTTTGTGGCGCATGTGACTCGCTTGAAGCTGATTCAGTTCGCCGTCGGACCAGAACATGGGCGTATCAAATGTGGGAGGGAGGACGTCAAAGTAGGGCTTCCATGGCGACTTTTCACCTTGGAGATGCTCATACATCATGACAAGGATGAGCGAGCTCCAAGAGTCCAGTCGCGGTGCCGCATTCTCGTCTTCATCGTCATCAACAGGTTTGTCGAGGTCAAAGACGTCTGGGAGCCTTTTGGGCAGCTCCGAGGTTTCAGTGTTAATGATGCCTCGCCTAGGGATGGTGAAGAGAGTTGTCTCTGCAGGAATGTCTTGAGGAGCAACTAGGGGAAGTTAGCGCCGTCAATCGCAACCGACGAGTATGATCAGCTTACTTATACCACGGCCAGCATTGCGATCTCGAAGGTCAACAATCTTGATGGCGTCCGAGAATGAGGCCCCTGGGAGTGACTTGAACCAGAGAAGGAATCTGTCACTGGCCTCGTTGAAGCCTACCGAGTCCATCGTACTTAGATTCGGCCTGGACCTGATTGATTTTATCCTGTGGAATTGGTGGTTGCAAGATCGAGAAAGAAGTGGTGTACTCGGAAGGTAGGTGAAGTCTTCGGACAGTGCATATAAAACTTTTTCGTCGCCCAACATGCACTGTGCATTCTAGGGTAGCCAATAATGTTCACCTCATCGTGTAGTTACCTTCCTAGGTATTCAATGATGTGCAACAAGTGTCTTGAAAGTAAACACGCATATTCATCAATGTTCATGTATTCGTCATTCCAGACTTTTCCTAATCATACATTATAGTACAGCACACGAATCTCGCAACACCCAACCCACGCGTCATCATAAAGCAAGCACGCTCAAAACGCTGTACCAAAATGCCATTGCGCTGTCAAAAAATCATCCATAAAATATCAAGTCATTTTTCACTCTTCCTCTACCTTCCCCTTCTTTGGTTCTCTCTTTTTTGGTCGCAGCCACTCCTCCATGCCTTCCGGCCAGTAAACTCGATTCTTAGGCCCTCCCATACCAAAATCCTCTGCGCTGACGACCCTTTCAGGTATCTCGATATCATCTTCTGCCTCTCCATTAGTCCCGTTAACCTTCTTCTTACTCTTCTTGGCCTTCTTCTTGATAGCTTTCCGTGACTCGTCCTCACGTTCGTGGGGTACAATGTCATTGAAGCTGTCCCAACCAGGTAACTTGAATGTCCGCATCAGTTCGAAAACCGCTTGCTCCTTGTCCTTAGCTTCAATCATTAGATCCATGTCGGGGTCGCAAGGAGGAAGTGTCTTGACCCTGGCGGAATGTTTGCGACGTTCCCGGGGCGTAACAGCGCTGGCAGTCTGCTCGCTGTAATGCATCTTCTGGGTAATTCCCTTCTTCGTCCATGTCTTTTTGATACGGTCGTATAACCCTATAATGTCCTTGGTACCCTCCCGCAGGCTTGTGTCGAATATGATGTTATGGTGATGGTAATCCAGTACCATGGGAATGTTGAGCTCTTCGCATATGGGAAGTAAATCATGAACGCTCCACGCCACATCGTCATTCTCCAACACTAATCGTCGCTTGACGCTGTCCGAGAGTCGGGCATAGTTTTCTCGGAATCGGTTCAGTGTCGCCTCCTTGTCGCCATACGTCCCTCCCATATGCAATATCATAACCGCGTCACGGTCCATTTGTTCAGGGAGCTTGAGCAAACTGAGCAACTCGTCATGGTAGTCAAGGTCGCGAATGGCAGCGGACACAACCTCCTTTCGTGGACTGCCGATCTGCGTAAACTGACCGGGATGTGTCGTGAGGCGATGTCCTAGCTCTGCTGCAACCTTGCCAGCCTCAGCCAGGACATCGGCCGCAAATGGTGCCAACTTGTATCCGTGTTCCTCGTGGCTTGCAAAAGGAAACATCTCACTGCTGAGCCTCATAAATCTGATGCCGTACTTGTGGTTCCACCGGATCATCTTGGGGATATCACGCGCGTTGGCCAACCCCAACTCATGCACATACTTTTGTCCTCGCTCACGATCCGCGGGCTGGCTCTTGTCAGGTCGATTCTTGGTAGGGTGCTCAGGTTCTGCCGGGTTCTGGAGAGGGTGTCGGTGCTCGATAATGGATGCCATTCGGCAGGTCCTAGAGGAGAAGACAGGAGGGGTCGCGTTGCGCAAATAAGTGTTCAAGCAGGCCTAGTTGCAGTCAGTCATTGCCGCGGCTTGCATGCATCTAGAGTACGGCAACATTTTGCCTTATGGGGACGCGCTCACATAACCCAGTCGCCCCAACCAAGGCAAGGGGAGCCTGTCGCTGTTGACGGGGGGAGGTCTGTTTGCGCCTCGCTCAGTACCCTCATCCTCCACCTTGGCGTCTACGATATCGCCCACAGCGAGCTCGGCGTCGTACCCATCCAGCGGGGCCTTGTCGAGGCATTCCGACTTTCGTCCACGGCTCGAAGGGATGGTATCTTTTGAGGGCGTGTACATCTTGGGCTTTATCTCCCGACCCACGGCGGTTTCTACTTCGACGTGAAGATCCGAAGACTCAACGGCGAGTCGCTGTTTCCTCACAGCGGTCTGTAGTTTGTGTTCCATCTCACTTAGTTCGCGCATAGCCTCCTCGACGCCCTCTCCGCTATCCCAGACTGCCTTCTTTTCGCGTTTGCCAGATATTCCATTGGTGGGACTGGTCTTGACATCGCTGTCGATATCCATTTTGTCGTGTGATCGCTCGTCAGCTACGGCGGCGGCATCCTTCAACCTTCGACTGCTTCGCCTGGGGGCATCAGGCCTCTGCGGCGCCGGTGGTGGCGGATGAGGGCCAGTTCTCTTTCGTTTCGGCGACATGCTGTAGAGCCCTCTGCTCTGTTGGTGCTTTGTCAAGGAGGCAAAGGTACTCGCAGCAGCAGAGGCGAGGAGGCGCGGTTGCATGTAGCGCGCAGTCTTAAGTTGGAGGAGAGTGTGACGACGGTGTCTGTAGGAAATGCGAAGACTTGGCTAGAGCTTCGGGGTCGTTGGAGAGGAAGGTTGTAGGTAAGAATGAACAAAGGAGCAGCAGAGAGTTGAGCTACCTCAGCATGTTAGATATGCATGCATGTCTCTCTTGTATCGCTCACGACGTTGAGCTACGACATCGTAGTCGGAGGAACTGGCCCGGAGAACCAATGACGCACGTCGCGTCATGCATGGCTCCGGGGGCGAGGATGCTGTAATGACGGTGCTGTAGGGCAAATAGGGCTGTCCAGAGATTGCCCAGGGGTTATTTTGGTGCGGCTGGGGGGCAATTCCGGGGCAAGAGGCCCGCTACAGCACCAGCGGGTTGGTGCTGGCTTGCTCCAGGCTGCTGTTAAACCAGCAAAAGCGATCGTTGACCGGATTTCTCGATCTAGGTGTCGTTGATGGCGATGAAGTCATCGCGACTTTGGCGGGACCGGGAAGGACGTAGATCGCCGATCGAGGTCTAGCCAAGGTACGTACCGCGGTAGCGTTGCTCCGCTCTGACGCCCATTCCCGCGTCCAAGCGGCAAAGATCTTCGCGAATAAAGAAACGACAACACGACAATGAAGACATTCTGTGAGCGAGCTCCGAGACCAATTGAGCTGGAAAAAGCTAATCAGAAGCATCGGAGAAGGCCACGAAATACAGTCAGAGCGTGTAAATAGCGCCAGAAAGATTGAGACATGGATCCAGAATGTCTGGAAATCCAGCATCAGCATGTGCTCAAGGGAGAGCTGGCACAGCTTGGAGAAGCTCCCCAGCTAATCAGCTGCCTCCCGTACCTTGCCCTGCAGGCCTGATGCTTGTTTGTTTGGCTGGAGAAGGTCTCAGTCAGCCACGCACCACCAAAGAAGCAAACATGTCCACCAATGTTGGTGCCAGACCGCCGAAGCACAAAGGCCTTTCTGTACGCCGTGCTGTTGCTGGCGGCTGCCGTTCGATCATTGGCTGCATCTGTGAGATGATGTAGCGGCGGCCTGTGTGACACCCGCAGCATGTCCTGATGTCAGAGAAGCAAGCCATCAAGCGATGTATGCCATCGGCTTGGCTTTGTTCAGCCGAGCACGATTACTGATCGGACAGACACTTGACCACTCTCACCGTCTGAGCGTTTTCTTAGGAATGGAGTTCTCACCATGCCGTCGAATCAAAAGAATGGCGGCACGGTCAAGTTTCGGTCGCCACGACGTGGAGCTCCCTTGTAATACGGCATCCTGCAGATGGGACAGTCGTGCCGCTCGATCAAGAACCACGAAGAGAGACACTTGGAGTGGAATGAATGACCACAACTGTTTAGTGTCAAGATATCGTCATCCTCATCTTCGGCATTGGCTTCATTTGACTGGGCAGCCGGACTCCCTTCGTCGCCAGCTTTGGTCGTTAAGGGTTCCGTGGTCTTGGCAGGTTTCTTGGACGTCACCGTTGAAACTTGATCGAGTGTCGGACGCGGATCCTGGCCCTCGGTATGGGCTGGTTCCGGGACTAGGGGACCGATACAAATAGGGCTGCATAAAGTAATCAGTCATCCCTTCTTGAGAGGTAATTCCGGAGGGTCGGCCCGCCGACAAGCTCCGGCCGAGAGGCAGGCAAGCGGAGAATGGGCCCGGACCCTCGGCATCGGAGCAATGTGGATTCACTCACCATTCGCCGAACTCGGACGGCGGGGCTATGGCCTCAACATCGACATCTTCAGAAGGACTGGGTCTCTGAGCAACCGCTGAGCAAGTTGTCACGCTACTGAGCTTGCGGCGTGCGCGATCCAGCTGGTCGGGTTGAGGGTTGTAGATCCTTTGCCTCTCGTTGCGTGATCCCAATTTGACGCAGGTTCTGGCGCGGTTGACACAGAATTAGTTGAACGCTCCTCAAGCGAGGTTGAGAACTAAATTGAGACTTACATAGGGCCAACGATAAGAACAAAGAGAAAGAGGACCAGGAGAATGATGCCGACCGGCTCCATTTTATCGCGGTATCGAGAATCGGCCTCGGGATTGTGGGATGATGCGATTATCAGTCAATGTCGTCACTTGTGTGCTGGCGCGGGGCAGCGAAATTGCCGGCGGTGTTGACGGCTGAGAGTCGCTTCGAACGAGAAACTCGAAAAGATGATTCAGTCGATTGGATGCTGCAATATTTCTACGTTCAGATTTACATGGTGTGCTCTTACCGAAAACCGCACCAGCAGGTGGTGGTCGGTAGTTATAACGAGTAGTGGCTCCGGCCACGCGGGGGCGAACAGCCGAATCAGTGTGGTCAGTCCCGCCCAGTCCTGGACGAGAAGCAATTGAACCACTAGACCCTTGGTGCAGTGACCGTGGCTTGCATGCCGGGACTACACACACGACCATCTGGCAAGGGCCAAGAATGCTAGGCTCAGGTGTTTTCTCGCGCCTGCTGTGAAGTGTCTGTGGTCTCTTGGGTCGCATCACGCAACCTGGGGCAGTGTCGGTGGACACCGAGCCGGCGACAGCTCTGGATGGCCTCTTTGGTGCTTGGATGTAGCAAAGATCAAGCTTTAGCGGGGATGGCGAGCGGCCTGCGGCATTGCTTGGCGAAACTTGGCGAACACGACCGAATGTAAACGCGCTCTTTGACGTGGGCTTGAGGAGACAATATTGTTGGCTGAAAGGTGAGAGGGAATGGCCTGTACCAAGCCTAAGCGATGTGATACATAGTGACGGCAAGCGGCCACCAGAACAAGCTTATCGGCTAGCGGGCGAGCGGCGTTGAAGGGTCTCTTTGCCGTGACAGTTGGGTTAGAAATAAAGTGGATGATGGTGTTTCTTGAGCTACAGTAGGGCGGCATCAAGTGGAACACTGGAAGGGCTACAGTACCATGCGTTCAGTATCCGCAGGTTGCCACAATTATTACAGTACCTACTGTACAGTACCTAGTCATGGCCTGCCTCTCTACCTCGCCTGGCCTCGGCTTGTGGCAACAGCGGGTGCCGTTGCTGGCCTGGAGTCACCCAATTATTTGCTGCGGAACGATATCTGAGGGCGGGATCGCCAAAGCGCTGCCTGAAAGCAGAGGCTGGCTACTACACAGTACAACACGGTATGCCAAGCCCTACAACAAAGCCTCGTAATCTAAGTTGGAGACTGTGTCCGCAACAGTCGGGCGCCGCCAAGACGTGGCTCAACACCACCACCGTCTCATGGGAGAGCGTCCAGTGCCCCACGTGCATAAAGTTGGTGAGACTAGAAAATACCGCTCCGCCGCCCGGAGCGCACAGCGGCCCCACCTTTGATAGCAGGGATGACGACAATAAGCTCAATTGTTAGCTTGGCGTATTCCGGGGTTATCGCGGCGGCGAGCCAGTCATGCTTCTGGATCTTGCGCCGCTCAAGCAGACGCGACGATCGCTAACAAGAGGCAACCTCGCGACTGCGTGACCGCCCGTAGCCATTGCGCCTTCAGACCAAGGCATTGAGCCTGTGTATACCATCCAGCACGCTCAGAAACTGCCATGCATGCAATTCCTTTTTCTTGGCGCCTCCCGGCTTATCACCACCGCACAAGACCGGCATCTCTCGGCTGTGTTCCGCTCCTCCTCCCGGTGCCTTCTCCACAGGAAAAATTCTCCTCCATATAGATCTCTCGTCGTCTTGGCAGTCACGTTTAGTACGGCACCTTCCTCCACCGAAACTGCACCGTGGTTGCAAGTCAGTCTCGGCGCCCACAAATCTGCATCATGGCTGCGACTTTGTTCCCCGCCCAGCCTCACGCGTACCTACAGTACCTATTCGCGCTCGCCAAGTCCCACCGGCGATCACTCCCGGCATTCTGACCGCAAAGCTCGCCAAGGCCGTCTATAAAATGGGCAATCTCCCTCCTGCCACGGCTCTGTCGAACCTTCTTCATTCATACACACTTGCTCGCAGTTGGATGCTTCATCATGAGCCAACAACTGATCGAGGAGGCTGCCCATGTCTCGGGCCAGGCCAACTCGCCCATGACAGCTCCAGCTCACTCTCTCACGTTTGAACAAGTTGCCGAGCAGCTCCATGCCAACCTCGAAGACGGATTGACCGATGAGGAAGCCAAGAAGCGTCTTGAACAGTACGGACGCAACGAATTCGGCGAACAAGAGGGTGTCCAGCCCCTCAAGATCTTCATCGGCCAGATTGCCAATGCCTTGACTCTAGTGAGCTGCCCCATTATACCGCATCCCCCATCCTAGGACACACTCCCCTGTCCAGGATGGCTGGGATTGCTTTTGAGAAAACGGTAGAGTCGCTGATTTGCCGGTTGGGGGATAGGTTCTCATCCTCGCCATGGCTGCCTCCTTTGGCATCCAGTCGTGGATCGAGGGTGGCGTCGTTGCCGCTGTCATTGTCCTCAACATTGTTGTTGGTTTCTTCCAGGAATTCCAGGCTGCCAAGACCATGGATTCTCTGCGCTCTCTTAGCTCCCCGACCGCCCATGCCGTCCGAAATGGTAACAATGAGGTCGTTGTGACTGCCGAGATTGTCCCTGGAGACATGGTTGAGCTCAAGACTGGCGATACAATCCCTGCGGATATCCGTCTCGTCGAGGCTATCAACTTTGAAACCAACGAAGCCTTGCTTACCGGCGAGTCCCTCCCTGTTCGCAAGGAGATCAACACAACGTTCCCTGAAGACACTGGTCCGGGCGACCGCTTGAATGTTGCCTACAGCTCATCTACTGTCACCAAAGGTCGTGCTCGCGGCGTGGTCTTCGCCACGGGTATGTATACTGAAATCGGTCAGATTGCTGTTGCTCTTCGTGGCAAGGCGTCAAAGCGGCGACAACCCAAGCGAGATGCTGAAGGAAATACCAATGTTGGTCGCTGGATGCAAGCTTGGACTCTTACCTTCTCCGATGCCGTTGGCCGCTTCCTTGGTGTCAACGTTGGAACACCCTTGCAGCGCAAGCTCTCTAAGCTCGCTATCCTGCTCCTCGGAACTGCTATTGTCTGTGCAATCATTGTGTTGGGCGCCAATGAGTTCAACACAAAGCGAGAAGTCATTATCTATGCAGTTGCTACAGGTCTTTCGATGATCCCCGCCTCCCTCATTGTGGTGCTTACTATCACGATGGCCGCGGGCACAAAGCGCATGGTTGAACGACATGTCATTGTTCGCAACCTGAAGAGTCTGGAGGCCCTTGGCGCGGTGACCAGTACGTTTTCTTTCCTCGCCTTCCCTTGATCACATTGCTAACTGCTTGGTAGACATCTGTTCCGACAAGACAGGCACCCTGACCCAGGGTACTATGATTGTCAAGAAGGCTTGGATTCCTGGTCGAGGCACATACTCTGTCGGTGCTACGAGTGAGCCATTCAACCCCACCATGGGTGAACTCGGTCTACGAGAAACCCAGCCCAAGGACATCGATTTCCAGGGTGATGATGCGGAGGGAACTTCCATCAATCCCGAGGCCCTGGTGGCTCAAGATGCGGCTCTTCAAGAATACCTTAATGTTGCTTCACTCGCAAACCTGGCAACTGTCCACCTAGTTGAAGGCGAATGGCATGGCCGAGGTGACCCTACCGAGATTGCTATTCAGGTATTTGCTTCTCGATTCAACTGGAACCGCCAACGCCTGTCTACCGGTGAAAAAGCACGCTGGCATGAGGTTGCCGAGTTTCCATTCGACTCGGACGTGAAGAAGATGTCTGTCATCTTCAACGACAACGAATCTCAGAAGCAATGGGTTTTCACCAAGGGTGCTGTCGAGCGAGTCCTAACTTCGTGCCCCGTCTACACTGTTGGGGACGAGATCAAAGAGCTTACCGACGACATCAAGGATGACGTGCTCAGGAATATGGAGTCATTGGCCCGCCTCGGTCTGAGGGTGCTCGCTTTGGCCAGTCGAACCGACATTCCTCACGTCAAGGAGAACGAAGCAGAATTGGACCGGGCCCAGTTTGAGGATAACCTCGTTTTCCGCGGACTCATCGGTCTGTACGATCCGCCGCGGCCTGAGTCTGCCTCATCGGTTCAAAAGTGTCATGAAGCCGGCGTCAGTGTTCATATGCTCACTGGTGATCATCCTGAGACAGCCCGAGCTATCGCGTTGGAGGTTGGGATCCTGCCTACCCGGATGTCCCAGATCCCTCAAGATGTTGCTAAGTCAATGGTGATGGCTGCGTCTGAATTTGATAAGCTATCGGATGATGAGATCGACCAGCTCCCGCTTCTACCTCTTGTGGTGGCTCGTTGTGCCCCCCAGACCAAGGTCCGCATGATTGAGGCCCTCCACCGTCGAAAGGCTTTCGTTGCAATGACCGGTGACGGTGTCAATGATTCCCCTAGCTTGAAACGATCCGACGTGGGCATTGCCATGGGACAAGCTGGATCTGACGTGGCCAAGGAGGCTTCTGACATTGTCTTGACTGACGACAACTTTGCATCGATTCTCAACGCTGTTGAAGAAGGCCGCCGGATGTTTGATAACATCCAAAAGTTTATTCTACACGTCCTTGCTGAGAACATCGCCCAAGCATGCACCTTGCTGATTGGTCTCGCCTTCAAAGATAAGAACGGGTTGTCTGTGTTTCCCCTAGCCCCCGTCGAAATCCTGTGGATCATTATGATCACCTCCGGTATGCCTGACATGGGTCTCGGATTTGAGATCGCGGCCCCGGACATCATGCAACGCCCCCCTCAAAATGTAAGCAATTGCCTTCTGTGTTCAAGAGTCTAAGCTAATAGTCGGGTCGTATTAGTTGAAGCAAGGTGTCTTCACACCTGAACTGCTGATTGACATGGTGGTCTATGGCCTCTGGATGTCGGCGCTCTGTCTAGCCTCGTTCGTCCTCGTTCTATACGGGTTCGGTAACGGTAAGGCTGACATTGGGGAGAACTGTAACAATGATTACAGTGAGAGCTGCAAGGTTATCTTCCGGGCTCGCTCAACGACATTCGCTTGTCTGACGTGGTTCGCACTCTTTCTTGCCTGGGAAATGGTCAACATGCGAAGGTCCTTCTTCCGGATGCAGCCAAAGAGCAAGCTCTACTTTACGCAGTGGATGCACGACGTCTGGCGCAACCCCTTCTTGTTCTGGGCCATCATTGCTGGATTCGTCACTATGTTCCCGCTGATCTATATCCCGGGGCTGAACACGGTCGTCTTCAAGCATGCACCAATTTCGTGGGAATGGGGCATTGTTTTCATCGAAGCCATACTCTTCTTTATTGGCATCGAGTCATGGAAATGGGCCAAGCGTGTGTACTTCCGCCGCCAGGCTCGCAAGGCGACGGGCACTGTGGCGGACTTGGAGACCCGTGTGTTTGGCAAGTACTACAACATGGCCGGCGGGAGTGCTGATGAGGAGAGCGGAGCGGGGTCGAGGGAGAAGACAACTCAGTGATGAGCTAACTAGGAGCCTGATGGTGAGCAGGCGACTAACGAGCCCTCGGTTTGCTTTCCGATGGATATGCAAAATCGGACGGCAAGAACGAGGGGTACTAGGTAGGTGAACTGTAGGAACAAGCTCTAGATGCTACAGGAGTAACCCGAGAGTGGTACTTCTCTGTCATGGTAAATAGGTAAATGTTTACTTGATCTATTGATTGTTCGCAAATGGTTGTAGTTCCGTTACCGTCACCGCCAATGTGTTGACCTGACCTAAGTAGTAAAATGTTAAAGCGTAGTAGAAGGGAACTGGGAAGTCCATCTGGTCTGGGAGAGAGATAAGCCTTAACTGACACTAATCACACAAAGCATCCGCTGTGGCGGGTTTACAAAGCTGGCGGCGGAGATGGAGCCAGGTGTCTGATGACTCGACGATGTTTTCTGGCTCTGTCACCCTGCTTGCTTCGAGAACACCCACAACAAGTTGCAGCTCTTCCCGGTTCCTCGATGTCGAGGGCGTAACAACCGAAATCGGGATGTGGAAACATGGTTTCCCGTCCCATGAGTCTCAGGGCATATCTCAAACCGACCAGTCTAGATGGCTCAGCCTCCAGTTGGAAATTGTTTCTTGATCAATGACCGGGTGCACACCTTGGGTTGCTGATTGTGTTTGTAGCGTATAGAAACGTTACATGGGTGGTGAGAGAATAGTGCATTCGTCCGATTTGGTCCATGAGGATCCTGTTGTTACGTGAGAACGGCCAAGTCGGAGAGTCTCTTCGTCCGAAGTCATTGGTGAGATTCCAAAGACTCACAGAAATGCCGCTTACTCATAGCTAGAACACGTGTGCTCGTCATTCAGTTCCAAAAATACAAGTGGTGAGAGTTACAAAATAGCTTCACGATCCTTGGACCCTCTCCAATAACTTGCCGGTTAGCCCGGTCGACGGTCCGTTTTTGACACTGGTATAAGGCTGAGCTTCTCGCTTGCGCTTCTGGAGGCGAAGCACCCTTGGCAGACAGAGCATACGAGGGCTGCAGGGTGTTTCTACCGCCACTTGGTGTAAATAGATGTGGACAAGGGTGATGGACTATGGTGCTGGGTTTCGGCTCCTGCCGACAACGTCAGTTGTCATTGAGTCAGTAGGGTTGTATCCGTAATTGTACTTGGATTGCAGGTGTTGGTACTGGGGTTGTGGTTATTGGGGTCTAGCTTGGGTTGAGTGATGGCTGAAGGTCGGTTGATATGACGGTGAATATAGAGGCATTTGCTCCACCACTCTTTCTCGTGTAAACGGAACTTGGCGACCCTCTTGATGATCTACGCTGAACGAGAACGAGAACGACGCCTACGAGATTTCTCCGTTAATCTTGGCAGGATTGGTACCCGAAGCTCAACGACAATCACGATTGACAAGCAGTTTGTAGCCCCGTTGCGGTTAGGCGCGTCAATCATGTGAATGAGAAACAGGATCCATGATAGCCGCCAGGGAACATGAACCCTGCCTCAACGCTCCCCTGCAAATCCCGAAAACCCTGTCCTTGTTTGGCACATTTGTGTTACCGGTAACCGGAGCCATGGGCGAACGTTCCGGCGGCGTTTGCCGTGAGCCGAATCCACCTCTTTACACATCAATGACCTATTGATCAGGCCTTGCTGAGCAATCTCGCCATTCGGCTAGGGCGTCGTCTATGGCCCCCATTCTGCGTCGCTTGCGGTTGCACGGAGTGGAATGCAACCTCTGGTGAAGTATTAGAGTTTTCGGCTCTACTGCTAGTTCCCTTGAATATCAGATCATGAATGCAGATTCTAGACTGGTTTAGCCTAGGCTTTGACGTCTTTGTTTGCACATCGCGGCCGCAAATCAAAGACTAGGAGGAGAAGAAAAAAGCCTTGTGAAGAGCCTAAGTTTCAAAGGCCGGGGTTGTGTGTGCTTGGCAGCGGCCCGATGCAAACAGTCGTGAAACAGGTTGCTTTGAGGCTTGGACGATCCTTTGAATCCCCGCTGGAGGTCTATACTAAAGCAGCAGTTGGGTCTGCACAATGCCACGCTACAGCGACTATCTTGACAGCGCTTAGTGCTTCGGGCGCGTAACTCTCCCC
>JAADYS010001069.1:0-20363 GCA_012931995.1 Fusarium albosuccineum
CTCCCCCCCTAAAGGGCCCCTACCACTAACAGTCCTCCTCTCTCCTCGCTCCCTCTCCCTCTCCGGCCTCTCCCTCTCCACTCGCACTGCAGTTTGTCCATTTCCATCCATCCATCCACCGACCTCAGCCGGCCGAGCCTCTGTTTCCGCCCATCGCCAATTTCTCCTCTCGATCGCCGCTCCTTTCTGCTTTCCTCGAGCCCGACCTGGACTTGAGCATCGTCGTGTCCCCCTCGGCCTCGTCACCGCCTTTGACACCGCTTGCTCGTCCTGAGAAAACGCAGCATTCTGCTCCTGCTCCTGCCTCCCGTCTCGTCCCGTCTCGCGCGTCCACCACCACCACCACCACCGTCGTTCGATCGCCATGAACTCCCAAGGACCCAGCGATGTGTCGCCCGAGGCCATGCAGTCACGCATTCAGCAGGCCCGCCGCGAAGCCGAGACTCTGAAGGACCGAATTAAGAGGAAGAAGGATGACCTCGCCGACACGACCCGTATGTGATTTTCCTCATATGCCCAGCTCCACCGTGTGCTGTCTGTCACGTCAATAGCTGCGATGGCTACTCAAACAGGAGTTGTTCATCAATGCCTTCCATCCCCATGAAAAACAACGCCAAGATTTTGTCATGTTTACTAGAGAATACAATGCTGACCCGATGCTTTCAAAACTCCAGTCCGCGCTGTCGCGCAGCAGGCTCACGAGGCCATCCCCAAGAACCAGCTTATGAAGGCCAAGCGGACGCTCAAGGGTCACTTGGCCAAGATCTACGCCATGCACTGGTCTACCGACCGAAGACACCTCGTCTCCGCCTCGCAGGATGGCAAGCTCATTATCTGGGACGCCTACACCACCAACAAGGTCCATGCTATCCCCCTTCGCTCCTCCTGGGTTATGACCTGCGCCTACGCTCCCAGTGGCAACTTTGTTGCTTGCGGTGGTCTCGACAACATCTGTTCCATCTATAATCTCAACCAGCAACGCGATGGTCCTACTCGTGTCGCCCGCGAGCTCTCCGGTCACGCCGGCTACCTATCCTGCTGCCGCTTCATCAATGACCGCAGCATCCTTACCTCTTCGGGCGACATGACTTGTATGAAGTGGGATATTGAGACAGGCCAGAAGGTCACCGAGTTTGCCGACCATCTCGGCGACGTCATGAGCATCAGCCTCAACCCGACCAACCAAAACACCTTCATCTCTGGTGCTTGCGATGCTTTCGCTAAACTTTGGGATATCCGCGCCGGCAAGGCCGTGCAGACTTTTGCCGGCCACGAGTCCGACATCAATGCCATTCAGTTCTTCCCTGACGGTCACTCGTTTGTAACTGGTTCTGATGATGCTACTTGCCGTCTCTTTGATATTCGCGCGGATCGTGAACTCAACCTCTACGGGGTAAGTGTGGGTCTCCGCAAATTGGCTCCTGAACTGACGCTAACGCAATTGGTAGTCCGAGTCTATTCTCTGTGGTATCACATCCGTCGCCACGTCGGTATCGGGACGACTGCTCTTTGCCGGTTATGATGACTTTGAGTGCAAGGTGAGCATCTATATCCTGCTTGCGATATTCGGTGTTTCGAGCATCCTCCTCCCAAGCTGCTCTGCGCATTGTGTTAACAAGGGACCTAGGTCTGGGACATTACTCGAGGCGAGAAGGTCGGATCCCTCGTCGGCCACGAGAACCGAGTCAGCTGCTTGGGCGTCAGCAATGATGGTACAAGCTTGTGCACAGGCTCATGGGATTCTCTGGTGAGTAACTTGTGGAGCCTCGAGCGGCAACAGTTCCGTTGTCTTGTCTATGCGCCAAATGACGGAGCGAGTTTTCGCCAGAGAGTATCTGCTAACATGATCTGCAGCTCAAAATCTGGGCCTACTAAAAACTGTTTGCGACCACGATGGACATTTTGTCTGGATATACGAATGCCAGTACGCGCCGCGGCCTCTATACCATCTGCGTTCAAACGATTATATTGCCCACCGATCTCGAACAGGACCAATGACGCCCACACCAGTCGCAACTATTGGCGTACGCAGGACGACGTGACGAACCGCACCTTATCTCTCACACATACCCTCTACAGACGACTATCCCCGGCCGAACGCGAGAACTCGAACGTGGGCTGCTTTCCCGTGGTGGAATTGGGAAAGAAAATACATTGGCTGATGCGATACCTCCTTTTCTTTTTTCTCATTGTTTCTCTCGTCATTTCTTGTCTCCCTCGCGACTGCAAAATTCTCTGCACCATAGTTTCCCCTTTTCTGACACAACTTGGGTTGTTAGTAATGGGTGGTTGTATTACTGGATGGGTTTCCTCTGTGTTCTTCAGTTGTCCTCTGTATGCGTTTCGACTCTTCCGCGGCACGTCTTTCGGTTCGGACCGTTTTCTTCTACAAAGCGATAATTCAAGAGCCGGGGTCTGGACAGTTGGAGGAGGACGATTTCATACAAGGGGAATCCATGGGAGTTGACGGTTATACCGAGCAAAAATTTCAGACCTCGAGATAATACACCATGATGTTTCAAAAGCTACGCGCCTGGCTCCTCGTCGTTTTCAATTTCGTCGCGTACATCACGAGCCCTGAGCTACCGACTTCTCGACGACCCCTGGACGAATGCAACTGGAAACACAGTTTTCTTTTCTTTTCTCCTTCTTGAGCATTGCTGCCGAGAATCGGACGACTTATGAGCTTGGAGGATATGATATCTGGTTGGCCATGAACTCCGTCCTATGCTGCGGCAGGTCACACTCCATGGGAGGTTGTGTTTCGGAGGGCTAGAGGGTTTTTCTCTTGGTACGGGGTTGTCGTTAATCGTTTCACGTTGGTGTTGCGGCGATCCCCATGTTGCGCTGTTTCTCAAATTTCATTAGTTATTGCGTTTTGTTGTTGCTCGTTTCGTTTACATCCTCGTCGGAGGGATATCTGGGATGGAGCCAGGGAGGAACAGGTGTGGCATGCGTTAGCAGGCTCTCCTGCTTGGATTTTTTGTAAGTTTGCAATGGAGTCGGTAGGGACTTAATCGTTTGGGGATTTTCGAGTTGATGTGGAATCGGTGGAGAATAGAGGAGATAGAAATTCAACGATTCTTTTCTTTCGTGTGACCCATGAAAGCAAAGCTGGATAAGGCAATGTGAATGGAGATGTCCGGTAAGGGTCAAACGAGGTTCGGAACCCAGTGAAAGCCCGAATCAGGTTCCACTTGGTATAGAACGAGGAGTATTCAGGTCTTGAGCCTTTGACTTGCCATGTCTCAAGACACTGCCGTCATGTTGAGTGTGTGTAGCCCTACCTCACGTGTTGCAGTTCTTGGGTTGCAGAGATGGATATTGGATATGCAATAATATAGAACAAAGTCTCGTCTTGGCTTACCGGTACTTCTATAGCTTGAAGTTTGGTAGTGTTGTGTGATGTTGAAGCATCCGTTTGAAACAAACAGAGAAGCATCGTCGCCTTCAAGCTCAAGAGACTATGAAGTCCAGGGTGTTATCGAGAGATATGAGATGGAAAATATGAGGTGAAAACACATTTCACCCAGAAGGGTCAGACAGGATCGATCATTAAAGGATGATGAGTCGAGCAGTTGTTAGTTGTTCCATTGTCCCTGAAGAGATGAACCCAACAAACAAGACGTACGTTATTCGTACGTACATGACTGACAATGGGCCGAGAGAAAGAAGCAAGAATAGAAAAAGAAGCAAACACAACATCTAAAGACTAACGCCTCGTGTTGGACATTGCGTCACGGGATGGAGACGATATGCGTTGTCAAACAATGGTATTACGAAGCGCGTATCCGATCATGGCCTGAGACTTGTCGAGTCCACATGGCCGCCGATATGCGTATCCATTCCTTCCATGATCGGGGAAAGGGTTCATGGTCAAGCCCAATGCCCTGGTCGGTCAGTAGGGATTAGTATGGAGATTACAATGTTGTACTATATAGATCAGAGATCTTAAGATGCGCGTTAACAGATACTACCTTATTCATATCAAGGACCAGAAGCCCAGAAGGAGAATTCAGACATACTTATTGCCCAGGAGGCGCTCCAACCAGCTGTTCTAGAAAGCTTCGGCGACGCCGGGGTGTAGCAAGCCCCAACAACAAGGGACCCGCCACAACGCCTGGCAATTTGCGGGCATGGATGCATCTCTGTTGTGGCTTGAACGCGGACGTGCTATGAATAGCACCATCCATCTATCTTCACGCTTCGTGGGGGGAAGCACGTTGGGTTGACTTGCTTTCTGGTGCGACTCGTTTGGATGCAAACCTCCGGAAGTTTGATGATGATGATGGGTCCGGGGAAATAACGGTGGTGTGGTCATGGCTTGAAACGGCCGTTGATGATATGCATTAGCTCGCTGGATGGGGTGATTGTGGGTTGATGGTGCTTGCCACGGCTGGTGATTCAAGTATCGTTGGGTATGGTTTCTTTTGTTGACGCTACAATGACTGCTGCTGTTGGTCTTGATGTTACTACTCCATACCACGCCCCGACTTACATCGAACCATGAGCAAGGCTGCAACTTCAGGCACGGACAAGTAAACAAAGAACCATGACCGGGCGCAGCGTATGCAAACACTGATGCACGCATGATGCTATGCTTCTTCTCAACTGTCCAAGGCGTATGCCCGGCTGGTCGCCGAGGTGCAGCACGATGCCCCGTCCCGGTTCCGATACTGCATACAGTCACGTACTCATGGGTTCGTCAGACGCCGCGTGGTTACTCATCAGCGATGCTCCCTGCATTCTCGACTCGCAGCAGCTCAGATCCCAAACACGGGCAGTGCCAAGAGCCGAGGCCGTCTTCAAGTCAAAGCTTCCGCCCGTCGTCACAGGCGGGATCGAATCGACGTTTCCGGCATCTCGAGATTCCGCACCTAGCGCCACAGCCATCATCGCAACTGAGATCGGGCTAAGCAGTAGCAGGAAGAGCAGAAAGCCTTGCGGCGATGGACTAGAGCTTGGGAGACGAGTGTGGCAGGATGCTTCCGGGAGTCGCGTGCGCCATGCTCGGCTCTTCTTCTGCTGCCTTCACCGTCTGTTTCGACGGGTGAGATCAATTTGCCCCCCATGCCCATGCTCGCCGCTGGCACAGTATGAAACAAGAGCGTGAAACAAGGGCGGTTTGCGCTAGCGGGCCATAGCCTTCCTTGTCGGCTTAAGCCCGTGGCAGAGATGAAGAGTCGTCATGCTCATGCTAAGGCGCCGGGGGACGAGTAAGAGGAGGCATTGAGTGCCGAGAGCTGAGTCAACCTTGTATCAAACTCAAAAGCGAGAGCTTGAGGTCTAAATCTAAATCTAAATCTCGCCATGATGTGGCCTGGATATCGCAGTTGAACCATCTTACGTTGGCAGCAGTTGGATGGAATCCTGCATATTGGGAGACCCATGTCCTGGTCGACATCTAGAGTGGAGCGGCCGGCCGCCTGTGATTGGGTTCCAAGAAGCGAATGATTGGCCCGAAATGCCTGTCCGCCATGCCAGGAACCCGAAGCAGCTCGCAGCCCGTTTCTGGATTGTCGCAGAAGGAATCTGCATCGACCCGTTTCCAGCTGCCGCGGTTGTTGGGTGCTGCAGCCAGCGCACGATTGATTCAGTGGGCGGGGCACAAGACGCTTCAGGTGTTGGATTGATCAAAATTTCTAATCAATACTGGGCTCACCACCAACCTACACCACCAACATCAATCCAACGTTTGCATCGTCACGGCGACAGTTCAGCCAAATTCCATTCCTCTGCGTCAAAGTTACCGGCGCTGCCCGCTCGCGCCGCCCCTGAGCAGCCGATCTGTCACCGCTGCATCAAGCTCATTTCTCTGACCCATTTCCATCATCGGCCAGGTGACCTCGCAGCGCAACATCGCCCATTTCCCATCCGTGACAACTCGCCGGCCTTCCCGATAAATTCCCAAATTGTCCATTCACAACCTCGACCCGCGCCCTGCAACGTGCGCTTGATCCCTGCTTCGCCCGACTCTTGCGCCCTCGTCCAACGTGTCGTCGACCCCGTTCCTCGGTTCATCAAGTGGCTCGACCGCGTTCCTCCTCTGTTTCTTTTCGGCTCTCGTTACTACCTCTCTACCTCCTACGTAACATTCCTTCCCCCCAAACTCCCTCATCAGTCGTCACTCGTCCCGGTCCTGAAACAGCCCAACTCTGAAAAGAGGGACCCCCTTTCTCCGCTTGTTCGAACACTGCCCTCTGTTCCCAGCTTCTCACCTCACCGCCCTGCCCTTGTCTTGACATCTTGCCGGCTTCATTCAGCTCTCTCTACCGCCTGCTCGGCTTTCGCCTTGTGCCTTGTTTCTCACCCCTGCTCCACATCTTCCAGAACGATACCCGTCCTCCAGGTCCAAACCCTGACGCTCTTCCGACGCTCCCCTCCATCAAGCACATACCACCTGCGAGATACATATTAAGAGCCTCCTCCCCCCCAATCTTGCCCATCATGTCAACTGCTGCCCAAGACGAGTTTAACGACCTGGTCGCCAAGAATACTCACCGCGAGACTCTCCACCCCGAGGACCGTGACGACCCCGACTTTAGAGATATCCAAGACCTCAGTGAAGAGGACTCGTTTCGCAACTCACAGATCGACGCCGCCATGCGCATGCCCACCATGGATCGCCTCACCGGCGCTGGCGCCAGTGAGATCAAGCTCCCTCCCGCTTCTTTCGACAGCGGCCGCTCCACCGGCGTCAAGGGTGTGATTGCCGACGCTCGAAACTACGAGGCTGCCCGCAAGAGCAAGTGGCGGCACCGCGTGCGAACTGCCCGCAACAGCATCTTTGGCATTGATGCTCCCATCTCAGCCTCCTCCAAGAGCGACAGCGAAACCGACGATGATGCCAGGAGCGCAACTGATCCCGATGAGGAGGCTTTCCTCCAACAGTGGCGGGAGACCCGGAGGCGCGAACTGGAGAGCGACGCAAACCGGGCTGTGCGGAATCGGAGAACTAGTCCTAGCGTCCGCATCTATGGTCGACTGGACGAGGTGGACGCCCTGGGATATCTCGACGCCATTGAGAAGGTGGGAAGGGAAACCACTGTTGTCGTCTTTGTCTATGACCACGAGGTATGCTTCACTCGACTCGCTCTTTTCAGCATGACACTAACCTATGTAGTGTGAGGTCTCGGCTACTATTGAGTCAGCTCTCCTTCCTCTGGTCAAGGCCCACCCCGAGGTTCACTTCGTCAAGGTCCATTACGAGGAGATTGAGTTTGATAATGCCGCTGTGCCGGCGATCCTGGCGTACCGAAACCAGGGCGACCTGTTTGCCAACCTGACGGGTCTCATCGAGATGATTCCTGACGACGAGAGCTTTGGCACTTCGTCGTTGAAGCAGCTCTTCCAAAAACACACGGTCCTATGATATGTCTGGACCATATCATACAATATCATGCCTACTCTACTCTACATTAATGCAGCCATGTCTGCGACCAACACCAACTATACTACTACTTCTCGAGGACGCCAGGTCACCTTGGTACCCTTTATTACGATACCCCAGACCCAGCGTCGATGGCTCCCGCAGGAGGGAAGAGCCCGCGCTGTCTTTTTTTCCTATGTTATATCGATGGAGTTTTGACACGATGGAGAAGCACTGCGCTACTTTTATAGTCTGATCTCAGCTATGGCAGAGTGTGATGAGAACATTGAGACGAGGACAGAATCTACGGGATAGAAAATGGGATTTATGGGACAAAGATAGAGATACCCTACCTTATACATGTGGACCTCTGGGTACCTGGGCGAGAAAGGGGAGCTACTCTTTGGATCTGGCAGATATTGATTTGCACGAATAATCATGAAATTGGATGTCCATGCTGATTGAGAGTACTGCAGCATCAGTGAAACAGGCGTCTTGTCATATGTGATGTTTGAACAGCTCAGGGTCTTTGTCCAAGTCGCCTGCGTAAGCTGGAGCGACTAATGTTTGAGTAGATTCTGAATCTCTTCTCGCTGTGAGGAAAGGCATTGGGTATGATACCTCTGAATATCTTATTATATTAGCTTTTACTATGCTACCTTGATCTACCTTTTGATATTGGAATAGGGCAAAAACAAAGACTCGATTCTGAATCTTTGAGCAGAAACCAAATACCGAGATAGTTAGCTGGTCAAGTCCTTGAGTGAAGAAAGCGCAGCCTGTATCGATATCGTAGGCGATGTCTTGTTGTGGAGGAGTCGGCTAGCTAGTAGCCGTTACGACACGCAGATTACCAAGGTGGCGGCTAGATAGTCGTCGGCATCACAGCTCAGCAGGCAGACATGGAGTTAATTAGCGACCGAAGACTGATGCGGTTGAATCAACAAAAGTTGTAAAAGAACCTGAATGGCATGTACTCCGTATATCACGAGAAGAGGTTACAAAGTCGGTGGAACTGACTTTGACGAGTAAGATTTCCTACAAAGGAGGTGGGAGGCAAATGGGCAGGTGAGAGTGTTGGTGGCCCTTATTAGCTGTGGTAAAAAAAAACACGGGAGTGCTACATGTCTTTATGCCAGAGTAACCCTACAGTTTAGGGTTATTTAGGAAGATAAAGGTCATAGAGTAGCTAAAGCTCTTAGTACTGATTATTATGATTATTATTTATGACCTTTGGCCTAATATTAGCAAAGGTTTGGGACCATTCGGTGGTAACAGTATTACTTACTGTTTGCTGTCTTTTTTGACCTCCGAGGGGTGGCCATACACGACGGTCTTACGTCATATGACACTGAAGAGCTAAAAAGGACGCAAAGACAAGGGTTACGAGGACGAAGAGAGACAACGGCAGTGGCTTTGAGATGTGCTCAGCCGGACCAGATGTCCGGGCTGAAAGGGGCCTGCCCGTTGTTGAAACCTACGAAACTCGACGATGGTGCAAGAGAAACGGTGGCGGTGAGAGGACCGAAACGGCTTCAACTAGGCTCAGAAGAAGCACGCCTGATAAGTGGAAGCAGTCTTGTTCGGGCTCTAATCGCAGACTGGCCTGACAGAAGTGAAGACAGGAGGATGTGAAGATGCTCACGCGGGCCTAAAAGTGGGTTTATTGAGCCAGGCCCAGAGTCTCAAATACCCCGCAGTTGCGCTAGTGAGGGTCACGGCGGTTCTTTGGTGGGGGCAAAGGGTGCGATAGCGGGATGCAGGGCGATAACGATGGGGATACCACGAGAAACACGTCATTCTTTGCCTGGAGCGCAGAGGAATGCAAGGACGAATGGACATGATATCTTATGCGGCGTCAACTACGTGCGGACAGCGTCCTAAACTATTCATCCCTTGCCATGCGCGAGATGGCAGCATTACGGGAGAAGAGGCTGAAATGTTGGGTCCTGGATCTGACGTGAAGTGCATGGGAGGAGTGGATCCCCTTTAATGCTGGCAGGGACCCCAGTTTAAGTGACGACAGTGAGGAACCGAAAGGCATCAAAGACGAGAAGCACCTTGAGAGAGAGAAGGCAGGGAGAGCCGAGAGTTTTTTTGTTGAATAGGCAGATAAAGCATGGGTTCAAACAAGCAAAAGATGTGCAGCATCAAACAAGGCCCAGCCGTCTTGCACAAGAACTACTAGCGAAGCTACAACAAGTACTGTACCTTTAGATTCCAGGGCCACGTAAAGCTTAGGAAGCTAGGGGGTCCAAGAAAACACGAGAATTACAGATAAATCCTCATACCATAGTAGGGCTAAACTTAGGGACATTTTATTAAGGACTAATAGTATATAGTAGCTAAGACTTAAAGCTTCTTTTATAATAGTATCTTTTAGCCCTTGGCCTAATAGTAAGGTAGTCATTTGAGAGTAATGGTCGCGAAGAGAAAGAGTCCTGTATTTTTGGACCCACAGGGCTCTCTAACTTGTATTCATACGCATATTAAGGTGATTCGCCAGCCTCGGTGAGCAAAGTCTTTGGGTGAGCGTCAAACACTTTCTGGATGCGGTTATTTTATCCACCAGCCACTTCCTCGCGGCATTGCGTGAATATCCCAATTATTAGTTTAACATCTCTCTCACTTCAGGGATAGCTTCAAAGGGCTTCGGAAGATTTATTAGTAAGAGAAGAAAGGCCAGTAGGAACGTGACTTGAAGCGTGAAGTAGTGGAGGCCTCCAGACGGTCTTATCCAGCCGTAGTTGATAGTACGTGTACACTCGACTTACAACAGAGTACGGCATAGGGAACAAACCAGTAACTGGTAATAAAATGCTTGAAGGTTCCTTTGCATATTATGAGCGATTTATTGGCCTTTTCTAATGTATAACCAGGTCCTCTGATGATGGTCTTTATCTGGGTAGGTGCTTGGTAGCAACTCGTGTAGTGTTGCTTCAGTCGCGTGCCATGTTCGGCATCTACCTTTATGCAGAACTACCCATGTTTCCTGGAGATACCTGCTTTCTTTCTCAATAGACAGGCGTTCCAAATATCCCTCGTTGATCACTTCCAGACTCTAGCTAGATTGCAAAAAGTAAATGTGACGTGGCCATGAGCATGTGGTCACGGTCGCTGTCAATTCAAGAAAAAGCCTCATAAAGTGCAAAAAGATTCCAGGGTCTGCGATATCAAGAGACGGTGAGGACACGATGATGACGACCATCCCAATGCCGCATTCCGTGCCGCATTAGCCGTGTCGCGGCAATAAGAGAATGGCAAGTTTCGGTTCTGACGGATGTCAGCGCGGGATGGCCATTCGATACCCCCCCAACCCAGACTCAATTGCGCCCGATGAACCTTGTGTCGCCAGCCCGCGAATGCCATTTACACGATTCCATGATGGGTGTGGCGCGTTGCTCGCTCATTCGCAGGATGCGGCCGCTTCACCCGTGATATGTCCGATACATCCCAACTCCCGCCCTTGCCGGTTACTTTCCGACGACTTGATTTGCCAATTGAGTACAAGGCGCGGAGAGCGAGATGATGATCGCGACGAGGTGTGTGTGAGGCAAGACTTTGGATCTTTCGGCTGAAGGACCCAAGTGTGGCTCGGAGAAGTCGGCCGCGCTCAAAGACGGGCGCCGACATTGTGTCAAGCTGTGCTTCTACCCGTCGGCCATCGGAGCGCGAGCTGGATCAGGCTGTGTGTGTGGTTGCAGCTCCAAATCCACAAGCTGAGCTGTGGCAGAAACAAATAAATAGCGATGTCTGCCATGTAATTGAGGGAATATCATGTCTGCAGTTCTCTGAGAAGCAGTCATACAACCCCATTGTAGCCCCCCGTCGCGATATCTCAAGCGCATCAGCCATGCCCAGTTTGTTTCACCGTCGAAACAAGAAAGATGGCGATCTCGAGGCCGGCGGGGCCAAGAGAAGCCGCGTGGGCAGCATGGCTGCTCCAGAGGTCGACGGCCTGAGCGAGTACCCTGCCCTTGATCGCTACATCAGCACCTACCGCGACGACCGCCGCCGGAGCACGGCAGAGGACGACCCAGACAAGAATAAAAAGAAGAAGCGGTGGTGGCAGCTGGGCAGGGTTGATACTCAGGACGTGGCGGCTGAGAAGCAGGGCATCCCAGAGTCATGGCTCGAGACGGATATACACACGGGCATCGCCTCGTCCGACATTGAGGGGCGCAGAAAGATGTCTGGGTGGAACGAGCTCATGGCAGAGAAAGAGAATATGCTTGTCAAGTTTTTGGGCTTCTTTACAGGCCCAATTCTCTACGGTAAGCCCCTTTCTTGTCATTGAGTTTGAGGAAGTGGCATTGACAACAGACAATAGTCATGGAGGTTGCGGCGTTGTTGGCTGTTGGTCTCGGCGATTGGGTCGACTTTGGTGTCATCCTGGGCATTCTCTTGCTCAACGCGTTTGTCGGCTTCTACCAAGAAAAGCAGGCTGCGGATGTGGTTGCGAGTCTCAAGGGCGACATTGCTATGCGCTGCACCGTCGTGCGAGACAGTCTGGAACAGGAGGTTCCTGCTCGCGAATTGGTTCCGGGAGACATTGTAAGCCACCTCCGTTCTCCCAATTAGAGAGCTGAGTGCTAACAAGAGACCATAGCTTATCATCCAAGAAGGTGGCACAGTGGCCGCCGACGCGCGCCTCGTCTGCGACTACCGTCGACCCGAAGACTTTGAAGTCTACAAGCGTCTCAGAGCCGAAGACAAACTCGATCGCAGCGACGAGTCAGAAGAAATGGACCCGGATGGAGATCATGAGGACGATCATGAAAACAAAGACGATGGCAGGCACACAGAAGAAAAGGTTGCTTACGGCCAAGCCACCATCGACCACCGCACTCGCCCCCTTGTAGCCATTGACCAGTCCGCCATCACCGGCGAGTCTCTGGCCGTTGAAAAGTACCTAGGCGACATGGTCTACTACACAACGGGTTGCAAGCGCGGCAAGGCATATGCCATCGTCACAACCACAGCCAAGGGCTCCTTTGTCGGACGCACAGCCGATCTCGTCCAGGGTGCCAAAGACCAGGGCCACTTTAAGGCAGTCATGAACAATATCGGAACGTCCTTGCTGGTCCTAGTCATGTTCTGGATTCTTGTTGCTTGGATCGGCGGTTTCTTCCATCACATCGAGATCGCAGAGCCTGGGTCACAGAACCTGCTTCACTACGCCCTGGTTCTCCTGATTATTGGTGTCCCAGTGGGTCTCCCCGTTGTAACGACGACGACTCTTGCTGTCGGAGCTGCGTATCTGGCCAAGCAAAAGGCGATTGTGCAAAAGTTGACTGTAAGTTTCTACTCCCTGATGTGCACGACGTATCAACTGACAAGGGGTCAACAGGCTATCGAATCACTTGCTGTAAGTTTCTGTCACGTGTTAGACGGTACGTATCATCTAACAAGAGTAAATAGGGCGTCGATATCCTCTGCTCCGACAAGACTGGAACCTTGACGGCCAACAAACTCAGCATCCGCGACCCTTTTGTCTCTGAAGGCCAGGACGTTAACTGGATGATGGCAGTGGCAGCTCTGGCATCTTCCCACAACCTCAAAACGCTAGATCCCATCGACAAGGTCACCATCTTGACGCTAAAGAGATACCCCCAGGCACGCGAGATCCTCCAACAGGGCTGGGAAACAGAATCCTTTACTCCATTTGACCCAGTCTCCAAGCGAATCACGGCCGTTTGCCGTCTTGGTGAGGACCGTTTCACCTGCGCCAAGGGAGCTCCGAGGGCTATCCTCAGATTGGCCAACTGCTCTGAAGAAATCGGCACCATGTACAGAGAAAAGGCCCAAGAGTTTGCACGTCGTGGATTCCGCTCTCTAGGCGTGGCATACAAGAAGAACGACGGCGACTGGATCCTCCTAGGCTTGCTTAGTATGTTCGACCCTCCGCGTGAGGATACGGCACAAACGATCATCGAGGCAGCCCAGCTCGGCGTCCCAGTCAAGATGCTAACAGGAGATGCCATCGCCATTGCCAAAGAGACCTGCAAGATGCTCTCACTGGGAACAAAGATGTACAACTCGGAGAGGCTCATCCATGGTGGCCTATCTGGAAGCGTGCAACACGACTTTGTTGAGCGTGCCGATGGCTTTGCAGAAGTTTACCCCGAGCACAAGTACACCGTCGTGGAAATGCTGCAGCAGCGAGGCCATCTCACTGCCATGACAGGCGATGGTGTGAACGACGCTCCGTCTTTGAAGAAGGCTGATTGTGGCATCGCCGTCGAGGGCGCCTCTGAAGCCGCCCAAGCTGCAGCTGATATCGTCTTCCTTGCCCCTGGATTAAGCACCATCGTGTTGGCCATCAAGACAGCCCGACAGATCTTCCAGCGGATGAAGGCATATATCCAGTACCGTATCGCGCTGTGTCTACACCTCGAGATCTACCTCACCCTGTCCATGGTCATCCTCAACGAGACGATCCGCGTCGAGCTCATCGTCTTCCTCGCCCTATTCGCCGACTTGGCTACTGTCGCAGTCGCCTACGACAATGCCCACTGGGAGCCACGCCCGGTAGAGTGGCAGCTGCCCAAGATCTGGGTTGTGAGCGTCATCCTGGGCATACTGCTCGCCCTTGGCACTTGGGTCATCCGCGGGACCATGTATCTCCCCAACGGCGGCATCATCCAGAACTTTGGCTCGGTCCAGGAGGTGCTGTTCCTCGAGGTCGCCCTCACCGAAAACTGGCTCATCTTTGTCACACGAGGCGGCAAGACGTTGCCATCCTGGCAGCTCGTCGGGGCAATCTTTGGCGTTGATGTCATTGCCACCATCTTCTGTCTGTTCGGTTGGCTGTCGGGCAACGGCGAGGTTGCTCATCCCGTCGATCACTTTAACCAGAGCAAGAATGGCTGGGTCGACATTGTCACGGTTGTGATTATCTGGCTCTACTCATTTGGAGTCACTGTCATCATCGCCATTGCTTACTTTCTGCTCAACAAGATCTCTTGGCTCGACAACCTGGGCAGGAAGAACCGCAGCAAGAAGGATACCGCCATTGAGAACATCGTCGGTCATTTGCAGAAGCTTGCTATCGAGCATGAGCTCGATGAAGCGACGGGCAAGAACAGATATCTACTCGTCGAGAAGGCGACTGATGAAGATGATGATATTTAGCCGTGTCTCGCAAATATCCATCTTACTTCCTCGTGGACTTATCGTGCTCAGCTAGGTTTCATCATATATCAACTTTCCTTCTTCATGAGCTTATGATCTATAACTAGTTCTCATCAAACATCAATCTGGTTTCCTCATAAACTTAAATAAAATACTCATAATATCATAGCTTAAACAGCATTCCTCATTCCAATTCATTTTAGTGACTGTGTTCAAATACCCAGTGCTTCCTTACGCCCCTTGCTATCAACGTCAAGGTACGGCGCCTCACCCAAACTGCACACTCGGTCACCGGCCCGAGCAGCTTCATAGTCGTAGGTTGCGCAATGCAAGGTCGACCTGTTATCCCAGATCGCGAGGTCATTCTTGCTCCAGCGGTATCTTACCTGGGCATCATGGTTCTGTGTCACCAGGTTAAAGAGGTAGCTGAGCAGTGTGTCGCTCTCATCTTTGGACAATCCATTGATACGCTTGGTGAAACCCTTGTTGACATAAACAGACTTCCATCCAGTCACTGGGTTTGTGCGGATGAGTGGGTGTACTGCTGAGAGGTTGTCGCCCTGGTTTAGAGGAGAGCCACGGACACCTTTGCGCAGCGGGTTACCCAGGCGACGTGCCTCATCATGAAAGAAGGATGCGTCATGAGTTGCAGTGAGTCCTTCAAGGAACTTCTTCATGGGCGCTGACAGGCGGTCGTAGATTTCGTAGCCAGAGGCCCAGAGCTAGAGGCAATAAGTTTAGGAACTCGACTTATACACTGAGGGGCAAGAGCTCACCGTGTCACCTCCAGTAGCTGGCAGCGTGTGAATCTTGAGCATGGCATAGTCTGAGGGGACTTTCTCAAAAGTGCTTTTGCCTTGTCAGTATCATTTCATACCTCAAGAGCTTGATGTGAGCACGCACATGTCGCTATGCCAGCCAGCGCTAGCGAATCGACTAACATCACTCAATTGATGCGTCAAGCCACCTCCCTTCTTCTGCTTCTCACTCGAGATGACACTGATCTGGTCACCAAGCTCGCTACCCTCTTCAGTCAAAGGATGCACATGCAATCCAGAGCTAGCAGGGCATCCGGCAACCTCTGTCAGTCGAAGCATGAAGTCCTTCATTTCAACAGGAGTAACATCCTGGTTCTTGAGGAACACAACTCCGCGCTGGGAAATCGTGGCAGCGAGGTCACGGATGAGTCTGTCATCCCACCGCAGGAGATCGCGGATTTGAAGTCCGTTGTACTCACGGCCGATAGCAGGGGTGACGTCGAAATGCGAAAAGTCGTCGAGGCTGCCCGTGTAAGTCAAGGGTTGCGAGATGCGAGGCCGAGACTCTGGATGACCACCGACGATGTTGTCGCCAAGGGAAACGTCCCCTTGTGAAGGTGCAACGGAAGGCATGATGTAATAGTTCCAAAAGTCAAATCAATAGGGTCAATTGTGTTGAAATGGGCGAGGAAATTGTGCAATTGAAGGTAATGTTTGAGGCTCTAACAAAAAACAGATACTCTGCAGCGAATACAAGGGTCGAGACAGCAGAGTCAAGCTATCCCTAGAGGGCATCAGTGACCGTTAAATGCAAAAGCGTAGCGTCGAATCATGGCTCGCGGCAAAGACGACATCGGGACTAAATATGGCATGCGAGGAGCTTGGACGACGGCGGAGAAAATCTCGGAGAGACGACACCATCTCCGCACTCCCAAACCAGTAGGTGAGATGGCGCTAAACGGGGTCCCCCAGCCAATGCCGCTGAGGCTGCTAATGTCCTGAGTCGCGGCAAAGCTATTCCGCATACATGAGAGTTAAAGCTCACGAGCCGGGGTCTTCGGTCAAGCCTGGATGGTTTACTAGAACGGGTCGGATGTCCTTCTATGGCGTGCGCGCGGTCGTGCCACACCAGGATTCACCCCGGAGCTTCTTTCGGTAGACGGCGAGCTTAGTGTCTGAGAGTATATATCTTGACATGAACCCCAAATTCTGGTTGATCATCAGCGACAACATCTGGGTTTCATGAGATCGTCCCTTAGCCCGTCTGTTTTGTTGTCAATTGATCAGCCAATCGCCGGCTACACCATCCTTCAACATGGGCAACGCAGATATCGAAGCAGCACCTACGGTAGCGGCGCGCGCGTCGGTGGATATAAAAAACATCGGTGTTGGTCGAACAGAGCTTCATTCCGCGCTCCCGCCGCACGATACCTACGAAGGCGGTCACCGATGGGATCCTTCAGCGACCTGGACGCCTGAGGAAGAGAAGAAGGCCGTGCGAAAGACGGATCTGAAACTTCTTACTTGGCTTTGCTTGATGGTAAGTCTTCATGATCTGGACCACTTCAGATGATGTCACTTACACGCGAGCAGTTCTTTGGCCTTCAACTTGACCGCGGCAACCTGAGCAATGCTTTGGCAGATGACCTCTTGACCGACCTCAACTTGACCACTGACGACTACAATAATGTGAGTTAAAAGATTGTCGCTGTATGAGAATCTTACTGATGCACTGCAGGGCACGACGATTCAACTGCTGTGCTTCCTCACTGCGGAATTCCCTGTGCAATTCCTCACCAAGCGCTTCGGCTTCAAGCGCGTTCTACCAACTGTATGTATTTGACCCTAACCGTTACTTAATGTCATTAGCATAGTACTAATCGGCTTTTCTAGCTTATGGTCTGTTGGGGAGTGGTCTGTATGTATCCTACAGTTGCGCTTACACTGTTCTATACTAACCATATCCCATTATACAGCCACCTTCCAGGCCTTCATGACTGGCAGAACCAGCTTCTACATCACCCGAGCTCTCATCGGTCTCTTTGAGGGTGGCTTCATTCCCGGTGTCATTCTCATGGCCACCTATTTCTACACCTCAAAGGAGCTGTCGATTCGCCTCGCTGCCTTCTGGAGCACCCTCAATGTTGCAAGTATGAACTTCCTAAACACAACATTTAGGGTTTGATTGATGCTTACATATCTTGACAGGAGTCATTTCTGCTCTGCTGGCTGCCGGTTTCCTGGAAATGCGCGGCGTCGCTGGCCGTTCGGGATGGTTCTGGCTACTCCTCCTCGAAGGTCTCCTCACCGTGCTCATCGGTCTCGCCTCCATGGCGTACCTCCCGACTTCTCCCACAGGTACCAAGACTCTCATCTGGCGCAGTTCTTGGTACACGGAGAGGGAAGAGGTCATCATGATCAACCGCATCCTCCGCGATGATCCCGCAAAGGGCCTCACTGCCCTCAAAGAACCTGCCACCCTCGCCGACGTCAAGGCCGCATGGACTGACCGCTCGCTTTGGGGACTTTACTTTATCGGTCTCGTGGCCTACATCCCTGTGACTCCTGTTACAGCTTACTTGACTCTTACGCTGAAGCGAGTCGGCAAGTTCAGCACTTTGGCCAGCAATCTGCTCACTGCACCATCAGCCGCCCTTCAGATCATCACCATGTTGGCACTGGCGTACAGCTCCGAGTACTTTAACGAGCGGTCGTTCCACTGTCTCTTTGGGGAGATTTGGTCGCTTCCTCTATTCACAGCTCTGCTCACAATCCCCGACGAAGGTCGTGAATGGGGTCGATTTGCCATCATCACCCTAGCTTCAGGCTATCCTTATTTCCATCCCATTGTCAGTTCTTGGATCTCCGAAAATACCTTTGATGTCAAGAAGAGAGCCATTGCGGCAGCTACGTACAATGTTATTGTGCAAATGTAAGTTCTCATTGGCCCAGTCCATTTTATAAGTCAGATTCTCACAGACAGCAGGGGAAGCGTCATTGGAAGCCAGATCTACCGAAAGTGGGACGCTCCCTACTACAAGAGCGGCAACAAAGTGTGCATTTCGATCCTATGTCTTGCGGTGGCCGTCTTTGTCGTTCAGCGCCAGTATCTCATCCACCTGAACAAGAAGAAGGAGGCCGAGTGGGAGCAGATGACTCCGGAGCAAAAGGTCGAGTACCAGACTGACAAGGACGCGAGAGAGGTTGATGGAAACAAGCGACTTGACTTTCGCTTCGCCTACTGAGCCCACCAGAACGGAAGACTGCCATCGTATTTAAGTTCCTGTTCTACCTGGTCAGCTTGTGCCCGTATACTCATCTGCGACCTCGTCACAAGTCAACTACCTAGGTCTCATACAGTGAATAAAGCCCAAATCATTCTCCAAGACATACAAAATCATCAGCTAAATATGACTTAAATATTCGACACCTCCGATCCATATCGTATATGAATCCGAGCAAACGCATTGACCGGGTCCAAAAGGCCACCCTGGCAGCCTTTGATTGCTACCTTCTATTCAAGGTTGACCGGGTGTAGCACCGGGGAAACACAACATTCGGACGACCTTCAACAAAAGATAGAAACCAAAGGCTGCCAAATTGGCCATTTGGTCTCGGTTGATGTGTCTGCTCGGAACCACATGCGATATGGACCAGAGCTATAGTTTTTGAAGTCATTCTGCGGGAGGTCGATAGTTGGAATGATGCCTAGGTATGAGCCCGATACGATCTATTATACCGTCGCCGGCGTTCTTGAATGGAGGATGCTCTTGGATGGGAATGAGCGCCATCTTGAGACGTGTGTACCATCTTGAGACATACACGTCTCAAGATGGCACTCATCCTATCCGAGAGTATATCTCATCCAAGAACGGCAGCGACGTAATTGAGAAAGAGAAGAGGGTTGGCAATTGGGCCAGGATTGGCAGGGGTAGCAGGGCATTTTATACATCTGGCTGAAGGCGAAACGTGTTCATCTTGAACAGCAAGCTTTGTTGAGGCATGAAGCGTGCGTATCGCGATGCGGCTGTGGAGATGTCTCGTATTGGGCTGCTTTGGTGTATCATTTATGATCAGAATAATTTTTATTTTAAATAATAATTTTATTCTATGGCCTTTCTCGCTCAAGTTTGCCCGAGCAACAAGTCATGCCATCCGACTCGCACCGTTCATAAGCTTTCGGCGGCGCATTGTGTTACCCTCGTTACCAGGCAGCCGGAATAATGTCCAACGCCAAGACCATGAGGCATCGCCAAATTGGGCTGTCAGGCCGGCGCCACTCCTCGGCAACACGGACATGGCGTCTCATAGAGTTTGGGAAAGCAAAGGATTTTTCACATGGTTTTCCGAATTGGCCTGGGTGATCGAAAGCCGTGTTACCCTCCGCGTCATTAGTCATCCACAAATCCTGGTATGCATGCATCGTGTCAAAAGTCTCACTCAAGCCTCATTTTCTTTGACAGGTTTCAAACCACAAACCTCACTTCCTCACCGCACTCAGCGTCTCTATACACTCATTTCACTCAAAACCCCAATACCCTCAATCATCACTCAAAATGGGCATCGCCGGAACCGTCGCCACTGGCCTCATCGGCGTCCTACACGTCTACATCCTCGTCCTCGAGATGTTCCTCTGGACTGCTCCCCGCGGCCGCAAGACATTCAGGCTGACGGCCGAATTCGCCGAGCAGACCAAGGGTCTCGCTGCCAACCAGGGTCTCTACAACGGCTTCCTCGCCGTGGGACTCTTCTGGGCGCTCGCCCATCCCGTTGCCGAGTTTGCGACGCAGCTTCAAATCTTCTTCCTCGGCTGTGTTGTCGTGGCCGGTGCCTATGGCGGCCTCACGGCGAACAAGCGCATCCTCTACGTCCAGGCGACTCCTGCTGCCATCTCTCTCGGTCTTGTTCTGTTGGGTCTTTAGAGCGAGGGTTGTCTTGTCTGAGCGAAGGGGGTCTGCAAAATTCATGGTATCACAGACTTGCTTGGGTCCCGTATCTTGTATATCACTTGATTAGAGATCATAGTGCTGTGATGATATTAAGAAGTCACAATTGAAATAAGTCTTACTCCTCTAAGCCGATTATTCAACTTCTCTCCTCCC
>JAADYS010001070.1:0-21356 GCA_012931995.1 Fusarium albosuccineum
CCACATGAACCAACGGGTACAGTGGAGTTGGCGGCGCTGTTTTCTGGCCAGCAAAAAGGGAGACGAGGGGTCCCCCACGGCGCCGCATAATGCGAAACATAGACCACGGGTATCCCTGGCCTTCCCGCAAGCCATCTTTTGACATGCTTGGCTTCTATCGAGAGATATGTAGATGGAGATGCATCCCTGTCGGCATCTGGCTGAGCTACCCTTGCCGACAGACCCCTGTCGACGAGCTGGAGCTCTGCCACCCTTCTTCCAGAAATGCCGTGCATCTCTGTATTGGAGCTGCGATCCAGCCCAGAATGCTTCTCACTACACACTCGGAAGTGCCGGCCGGCCATACTTTAAGAGTAGAGTAAGCGAGACAATCGGCCGCCACCGGGGCTCATCGGAGGTCCGGCGTCAAGGATCGGGAGGGCCCGCCTCTACTAACAAGACAAGTCAAGTCAACTAAGTGTAAAGTGCTTTTTTGCTGCTCTCTCATGCCCCCCCATGTACAGCAGCAGCAGCTTCAGGCACCGTAGCTCAATTGTCGCTCCCGTGCTGCCCTTGTCGCTCCAGTGTCGCCACGGCGTATGCCAACATCGGATGATATCGCGGATACGTGTCACTCGATGCCCCTAGCGCCCCCGCCGTGTAGTCCCCTTGGTGGTGCCTCATGCCCGTGACCCTTGAACCGTGTGCACCTCTGCTCGACTCTGTAGTAGATGCTGTGTACGTACTGTAGCATGTTCCATGTCCCATACGCGGTATCTGCTTGCTTGCGTGCTTCTGCCATCACCACCACCACTACACCCCGGCTTGTCCATCTTGAGCCATCCGAGCCCCCATACATGTCGCATCTGAAGCTACACTCTATAGGGCATGGGCACGCCCCTTGCGGCCCTGGATCTCACGCCTTGGGGCTGGGGAGAAGGAAGGAAAGTCAAGTTCTCGGCCGGTGGGGGTTCCTCTGCTCGGCTGAGCGCGCCTTGCCGCGCTCGCAGACAGGGTTCCTAGCTCGAGGGCCCCAATTGAAGTCGGAATTGAGGCTTCAGCAAGGGCCCTTTTTTTCTTCTTCTTCGTCCTGTGGCTGCGGGTTTATCGCGGAGTCTTCAAAGCAACATGGGGGCATCCCAGATCGCCCAGGGTGTGCAAGATGCAACGGGCACGGGCGATTGACGAGTGACTGTCGATGGATGCACGCGCGGCATCCCCCAGGAAATTTGACAAGAGCCGCGCAGAAAGCAGCAGCAGCAACAAGGTCCTAGCGTGCCTCAGCGTGAGACAGCATGGACAACTCATCAGACTCGTGAGGTTGGTGATGCTTGCTGGGTTCCAGGTCCCAGCAGCTCTCCCGGCCGGGGGCCCAGATGTCGTCCCTCGGGATGTGTCGTTCACGAGGGCGTCGGGATGTTTCGCGGCAATGTGGAACTGCCGCCTTGGGAGGAGCAGAGACATTGATACTGACAAGACAAGAGACACTTCACCCCTTCAAGTCTGTCAAAAAAAAAATGTCTATATAAGACGGCCTTTCCATCGCCCAACTCCCAACTTCTTTCCTCATCACTCACCATCACATCCTCTCAACAATTATCTACTTGAGCCCCAGCTCCAACCACCACCAGCACTTTCAACCACTTCGACAACTTTTGTCCAACCCAAACCAGCACAATGTCTGCCCCTACTTCGTAAGCACTCCCGAGTTTCCTACAGCTTCATCTTCTCTCTTCCCCTTCTCAATCTGGCGATGGCTTCTTCCCAACAATAGCTTGGGAGCAAGCCTCCAGCCTCCTCCATAGTCTCAACAGCAATGGAGTCTAACACTGACTAGCACCCCTCCTCCTGCCACTGACTCCCCCATTGCCCAACCTCCTTCTCCTGCTCCTCCCGCTCCTGCTCCTGCTCCTGCTCCTGCTGCTCGCACCGCGTAAGAACATCATTTCACAGTTCGCTCTCTCTCGAGCATCTTGGTCAACAACTCGCTAACTCTTTCGACATCAACAGTCTCGCTAAGCCCGCCTACGCCTCCGACTCCGACTCTGACGGCCAGGCTCGCGGTGGCCGCCGTGGCCAGAAGCAGCAGTTTGTTGTTCCTCTGCCCACCTCCACTGGTCTCTCCCAGCCCGCCGGTAAGTGACTGACACAAGCACACTCTCCACCATTTGGCACTTTGCTCATTATCTGCAGGTCAACTCCTCAAGGGTGCCACCGACGACAACGGTGCCCAGAAGTCCGCTGCCCTCCTCGTCGGCATCAAGCTCGACCTCGAGGCCGAGGTCCACCTTACTGCCCGCGTCAAGGGTGACATTGTCGTCGGTCTCTACTAGACGGCGAACTCGTGCTCTCTTGAGTCCATACCTGGTGGATGGTCGCAAGGCAATCGGCATGGGGACATGTGATGATAACGAGAATGGTGAACGCTCTGGCAACGCCCACCGCTATTGAGGGGCAGGCAATTTGGAAACCCCGCGGGGTCGCTCAGGGTGGTTAAAACGGATTTCTTTCCTTTACTTCTGGACCGGCATATATGAAAACCTTTGTAGCTTAGACAATATACTCTCTCTGCTACCCACTCTACCAGCTTCTGGCTCGCTTCAGTGCCTCTCAGATCTCGACGCTTACTCTCAACCAACATGGAATCTCAACATCGCTCTACTTGGTTCTTGTATCGACCAGCACATTAATACAGCCATACAATTACCATATAGATCCTTAATCCATAGTTTCAACGCAACTATCAGGTCTTGGAGGTAAAAATAAGGCTGGAAACGTTGACAGGCCCCCATGTCACTGCCGAGCCGCTGTCTCACGCTTAGTGGCCGCATCCCCTGGCCCGTACCGGCTGCACTTATCCAATGTGAGCCTAGCATTGCGCCGTGATGGTTGCAACGGCCCCAACCTCCCGCCCAATAGTCGCGCCACGAGACAAGACAGAGGGAAAAGATCCGATTTCAGATCGAGGCAAATCTTGGATAATCGACGATTGGCAAAATCTCCGCAAGATTCCCCCCGCCAAGCGAGGTGACATATCAATTCACTAGTCCGTAGCTCAATGCCGGTTTCTTCCCGGTCACCTTCTGGAAATCCCTCCCCATACCCGTCGCTTAGGAGGCTGTTCGAGAAGGTTGCACTGCAGCGACCACGTCGACCGTGGACTTTTGTCAGTATTATCAGCTCTGATTAATGTTCTCCTCTCATCCGCGGTCAATGCACGAACTGCATCGATAATTTCTCGGGGCCGGCGGGTAAGAGCAGCCAACAGTTAAGATCAGCAACTATTGTTCTCTGGGGTCGGTTTGCTGCACTCCTGCGAACCCGCAGCCTGCACAGATACGTGTCTTGGATGTCCTTCCTGACTGTCTTTCCTTGCTGCTGAGGGGTCGACAGCGTCGATCCCCGCCGGTAAGTGTTTCGGGAGCTGGCTGTTCCGCGACTCCGACTGTATCAATGGGAGCAAAGTCGTGCGATGTTCATGCAATAGTACCTGGTGGCTGACGGAAGGATGAGAGTAACAAAAAAAAAAAAAGAGGTTCATGCCAGATTCGAACTGGCGTCTTTGGAAGTGATTTAGTAGGTAAATCAAAACCCAACGTCCTAATTACCCCTAGACTAATGAACCGTGCTAACCCTATTTGGAAGGTATGACATCACATGTGGTATATACAGCTTCAGTGGGCTGAGCTCAGCTAGCTACGCCATCGAGTCCAGAGTAACAAAGGACATGTTTCAATTGTCATCTCGAGACAATGAGCTTTCATCCTGAATCAGGGATTTTGGGCCAGGACTAAGACAAGCGCGGGAGGGCAATAGTTGTCACTCTTGCCTTTGTGTATCCTGTGGTGAATAGGTAGGTACCTAGGTCGTGGTCTCAATTCAGGCTCCACAGGCGGGTGACAGCACCTAGAGAAGCAACACCAAAGGCACTCGCGCAAATAAAGCTTTCATCAAAACACCTACAGTACCAGCTCGGTGATATCTTCAAGCCCTTGGCAACTCTCAGAGGCATGCGTCTCATCCACAACCGTCTTTAAAGTTTACCTCGTTATCGGGTAAACTTATTGATCCGGCCCCGGCCAAAAGAAGCAATTCTGGCCTAGGGGCGATCAACAGTGCCAAACGGTGGCAGTGAGGCAGCTGCGAGATTCCTCTCGACACCTGGCGAGAATTTAGAAAAAAACAAGATCAGAAGGAGCTGTCATCTCTACTTCCCAACCTTTCATCTCACTGCTTTTTTTTCCCCCTCTGGCGCCGCCAAAATGCCCAGAAGAAGACCCGCGAAACGCGCGCACGAGTTCATCGACCTTACAGGCGATGACGAGACTGAGACGCGTCCAAAGCGACCCGCGTTGGCGGCCGGCAAGTCAAACGCCCAACGCTCCACGCCGGGACAGGGCGGCACCAGCGTCTACGGCAGTCAGCCATCTTCGTCGCGCGACGTGTTCGCTTCGCAGTCGTCTGTCTTTGAGCCAGAATACCTCGACCTGACGCAGGAGAGCGACGGTCCTCCCGTAGAGCTCTACGGGACCTTTGGTGCGTCGGTACCTGACAATCAGGCGCGTCGCCTCGTGCTAATTGGTCGCAGCGGGAAAGATCGTCGGTGTGCGGTACTATAGAGGGTATGCTTCACCGGGTGGTAAGTGTCTCCTTGGCTATAGTATCCGGTCCGCACGAGAAAGACGGCTCACAGGCAGATAGAAACCGTCCTGTGCAGGCGAGAACCCCATAACCAGGTTTGTGCTACTCCAGGTGGTCTCATTCTTTGTCTCGGCACCGCGCCACGCATGGACTGCTCTGCGACATGTCGTCTGTCGTCGTTGATTTAGGGTCTGACTATTGACTGCAGTACGACCGAAACGCCATCCGGGTGGACAACGTCGTAGGTGATCAGATCGGCCATCTCCCCCGCAAGGTTGTCGAGAAAATCACCCCATATGTGGTAAGACCAAGAAACGCCGTGTGTCGTCAGTTAACGAGGGGACCTCTTTGTCTGATGCGAAACTCTAGGACCGGGGCGACATCCTGCTCGAGGCCCAGCTCACGGGTGAGAAGGGTTTCTACGACTGCCCTGTCAAGCTCTCCTTTTACGGACCATCTGATCCGACCGAGCGTGCCAGGGTCGAGGAGTCCCTCAAGAAGGACAAGCTAATCAAGGCTACTGAGCTGAAGAAAACTAAGAAGGAAGCTGAAGCTCGTAGAGTCGCACTGGGCTTGACGAATGGCGGCTCGACCCAGGGACTCGGGTCGGGGCCCACAGTTCCCCAGAAGCCTGACATTTCCATGGAGAGCCTCCTCAAGAACAGTGAGGCGGTTGAGATGCGGAGCGGTGGGGACGCCATCAAGACCTTGGCCTTTGGAGAGGAAGAGCTGGAGAAGTTGCCCAAGGCTGACCAGCCTGCTCAGCTCAAGGCACAACTCTTGCCATACCAACTTCAGGTTCGTCTGCGGCATGCATAGTGGTGAGGATAACCTGCTAACGAAAGTGCAGGGCCTGGCATGGATGACAGCCAAGGAGAGCCCCAAGTTCCCCGAAAAGGGCTCGGATGATGTCGTCCAGCTCTGGCGACGAAATAGAGATGGCCGTTGCTGGAACATCGCCACCGATTTTATCACCTCGACAACTCCAAAGCTGCTCTCCGGCGGCATCCTCGCTGACGACATGGGTCTCGGAAAGACGATCCAGATCATCAGCTTGATCCTGGCAGGCGGCAAGGGTTCAACCCTCATTGTTGCTCCCGTCAGTGTCATGAGCAACTGGTACCAGCAGATCCAGCGACATGTTCATCCAGACCACCAGCCCAAGGTGCTCATCTACCATGGCGGTGACACGATGGCCGCAAGCCAACTTCTCCATTACGACGTTGTTATTACGAGCTACGGAAGACTTGCCAGAGAGCGAGACGAGGGCGTTAGAAGGGCCCTGACGTCACAAGACATCAAGTGGCGCCGCGTTGTGCTTGATGAAGGCCACACGATCCGAAATGCCAGAACCAAGGTGGCTCAGGCCGCTTGCGAGGTCAACGCCGAATCTCGATGGGTCCTGACCGGCACTCCAATGTAGGTTTCTTACTCCAACCGTCTTCCAAGCTTCTGGGAAATTGCTAACACGATAAAGTGTAAACTCTGTCAAGGATCTGCACTCGCTGCTCAAGTTCCTCCACATCACCGGAGGCATCGAGTTGCCCGAGGTCTTCAACTCCCAGATCGCCCGCAAGCTGGGCTCGGGAGACGGGAGCGGCGAGGCCCTTCTCCAGGCACTCATGCAGGACCTTTGTCTCCGTCGCAAGAAGGATATGAAGTTTGTGGACCTCAACCTACCAGAGAAGAAGGAATACGTCCACAAGATTACCTTCCGCAAGGACGAGAAGCGCAAATACGATGCCTTGCTGTAAGTCATTGCAAAGTGACCCGGGTCTCCGAACAAAACGTTGACAATGATGTAGCGATGAAGCAAGAGGCGTCCTTGAGGAGTGGCAGGCAGGGTCAAAGTCGGGCCAACAAGGCCGTTTCCAGAACGTCCTCGAACGGCTGCTCCGCCTTCGACAAGTGTAAGCCTACTCATGTTTGTGTAATCGCTTGGCTCATTCTAATCCTTTTCAGCTGCAATCACTGGACCCTCTGCAAAGATCGCGTCGCTGGTATCCTCAAATTACTTGACGAGCACGAAGTCGTTCCTCTGAATGACAAAAACCGAGCCCTGCTCCAGGATGCTCTGCGAATCTACATCGAGAGCCAGGAGGAATGCGCCATTTGCTATGACCAGCCAACCGACCCTGTCATCACGACGTGCAAGCACGTCTTCTGCAAAGGGTGCATCCTCCGAGCCATCCAGCTCCAGAACAAGTGCCCTCTCTGCCGCAACCACCTTACCGAGGAGGCCCTACTGGAGCCTGCGCCCGAGGACGCTGAAGAGGAGGCTGGCGACTTCGATGCCGACACGCAGAGCTCCAAGACGGAGGCCATGCTGCAGATCCTCAAGGCCACCATGGAAAAGGAGGGATCCAAGGTTGTCGTCTTTTCCCAGTGGACATCGTTCCTGAACATTGTTCAAGCGCAGCTCAAGGCCGCGGGCATCGGCTTTACTCGCATCGACGGCAGCATGAAGACTGACAAGCGCGACAAAGCCATCCATGCTCTGGATCATGACCCTAACACGCGCGTTCTGCTTGCTAGTCTCGCTGTGTGCAGCGTTGGACTTAACCTCGTTGCTGCCGACACAGTCATTCTCTCCGACAGCTGTAAGTCTTTCTCTAACCATCTCCTTCTCTCCAATTCCTCCCTCTCCACTTCCAACTCAGTTCAAGGCAGATGAGCTAACACATCACAGGGTGGGCACCGGCTATCGAAGACCAGGCCATCGACCGAGTCCACCGCCTCGGCCAGACCCGCGAGACGACTATCTTCCGACTTGTCATGGAAGGATCCGTCGAGGAGCGCGTGTTGGACATCCAGAAGGAGAAGCGCGAGCTGGTTACCAAGGCGTTCCGTGAAAAGGACGGCCGTGGCAAGAAGGCCAAGGACACGCGGATGGCGGACGTGCTCAAGCTGCTGGGCAAAAAGTAAGGGTCTGTTGCATTGGTGCAGAGGCGTTGGGGGTCACGGATAGGGACAAAACGATGGTTTGTGAGATACCTGAAGCAATAAGGCGTGGGTACGTGGGCACTTAGAGGTCAGGTTGATGTTTTAGGGAATTCTGTAATGTTTTACGCCTTTAACATGAACAACATTTGCTGCATTGGTCGAGTAACCGTTTGCATGCTAAGAAATGCTCATTTAGCATTGAGGTGTGCGCAAATCGACCTAACGCTTGTCACAACCTTGGGTCATACATCCAGCAACTGGATACTAGTATTTGGGCATATCGTTACATTTTCATGGCTAGGATAAGGTTAATCTAGCCTAGAGGGGGGGTTATGGTCTAAGAGTGAGGTGGTCTTATACTCATTGTATCTTCTTATGAAGAACCATCCTCAAGGGGGATTATGACGATGCTATACAGATTACTTTAGCCACCTTCCATAAGCCCAGCGGATACGTTCCAGTGCCCTCAGCTGCAGCTGGATGCCCTTCATGTTGGACAGATCACCCAGATCCTCGAGGAATTCCCTGCCAACGTCACGCGGCATGAGTCTATCGACGAGATGGCGCAGCACGTGAACCTCGCACAGCAAGAGACCGTGATCTTTGTACGATAAAAGGTTATTCTCCGTAGGTCGGGCTTCGGATAGGATGCGGTCAATGTTGCGGAGCACACGGACAGCTCTACCGGCCTTGCGGGTCTGCCGCTGGCCTGATCGACCGCCGAAAACGCCACGGAGATACTGGAAGAGGCTGTATGAGACGAGGACACCGGGAGTGAGACCAACAAAGCCAAAGACTAGTTCCTGGCTCTTGAGGAGAGAGTCGATGCCAGTCATGGCAACCTCGAGATCAACCTTTGTCTTTTGAACCTGGATGAGGAGAGACCGGACGAGATCACCGCGGATGGTGCCCATGAAGGGGCTTCGCAAGTCCTTCTCAAACGCACGCAGCACGGGGGTAACATCACCCTCGGCAACCTTGGTGCGGATCGCGGCGACTTGGACATCGGTCAGAGAAGTTCCAGTCTCGTTGGCGAAATGGGGCTTGTCGAGGGCAAAGTCAACCACCATGCGCTCGAGGCTTTCGCGGTCGGCCTTGAGGCTGTCTCTGCTCATGATGGCGATCTCACTCGTCTTGTCGTGGCGAATTGTCGAGACAATCTTTTCCGTCGGCTCTACAACCCAGTTGAACCAAAAATCCCGGACAGTAGCGCCGAAGCCAACAAACCAGTCGATGATGTCGGCCTTTCGCTTAACCAGAATACGCAGGACGGTCGTCGAAGAAAGGAGACCGACAATCGCAGGGAGCCAGTATCGTACCAGGGGGGCGGGGCGGCCATTTTCGCTTGCCAGAACACGCATAGAAGTCAAATGCTCGGGAAGTTTCTTGTCGATAATGTCAAGCAGGCGTCGAGCTAGAATGGCGGGCCGGTCCGTTGCAGTGCTGTCTTCCAGGTGGACTGAGAGCTCGGGATCTTCTTCGACGCCGGCAAAAACCTTGTCCTCAAAGTCACCGATTGTGGCATCGATGGCGCAGGCTTCCTTGAGGACCATGTCAATCAGGGCAACACTGCGCTCTACAACACCCTTGATGTCTTGGTGGTCCTGAAGACCAGCCTTATCGTCGTCCGGGCGAAATTGTAAACCTTCATCCATCAAGACACCGAGACCGCTGGCAGTGATCTCTCGCAGTTTCCGGAGCCGTGCTTGCTTTCGCCGAGCTTCTGCGCGGCCCAAGGCCACAGGCGATAGTACTCGTCGCTGAATGTTGGCAAAAGACCGTTCCCGGATGCTGTCTTGAACGATGCCGTAGAATTGTGACCATTGCTGCGATAAACCGGATGTGGTTGAATCCACGAGCTCGCCGGGTGCGTGATGTAGGGAGCCCGCCTGGATACGATGCTTGGTGGCAGTATAGACGTCTTGAGACCAGGCCCAGAGTCGCAGGGGAGAGGTCTGAACAGTGTAGAGGCTGCTGTAGGAATACGAACCAAGAACATCATCCCAGTACCAGATGTCGTCGCTGAGAGGAATGATCTCATCGAGCAGGGTGTTAAGAATGACGCCATGGAGCTGGACGGTAGCTTTGCTCACGAGGAGCCATTCCATCTCATTTTCGTACGAACTCTTATCGTCAGGCTGGGCTTCTCCTACACTTACGCCGGCAGCAGCAGGGATATCAGACGAAGTGAGAAGGCTTCTGATGGCCCAGGCCGGCAGCAGAGGTTGAGAAGAGGAAGTGCTCAGAGCCTGCACGATGCCGAGCAAGCGGCCGAGACGAGGTTCTGAGAAGGCGTTGGCTACAGCAAAGCCGTGCTCCTCTGCCTCAAGGTGTCCATCCTCAGACGTCTCCTCGGCGGCGAGGAGCGGGAGACGGTCGAGGTAGGCATCGAGACGCCGTACCTGACTGTGAGTAGTTTAGCATGGGATGGGTGGTAGCAAGAGTCAGTGATAGGTGGACGAACTCGGAGACAAGAGTCATGGTATGACGACCCGGTAGCAACTACGCTGACTGGTTGGAGGGCACAGCATCAGCCAGCCGGCGACGGTGAGGCCGAGCGAGCTCCGGGAGCTAGTGGAGGGCTCGGCAGATGATCCCGGGCGGGTGCACGGTATCGGAGTCGGCGTCGGGGGAAAGAGGCTCGGGATGTGCAGCAATAAGCTACCGCTACCGCTACCGCTACCGAGGCGAGGCGAGGCGAGATGGCGACAGGGTTGCCGGGTTGCGTGGGTGAGTGACTGGGAGAACGCGAGAGCTGGTGCGAGATAAACACGAATGCGGCATGTGGAGACGCGGAAGGAATCGTGCTACAGTACAGACTGAAACAATAATTAGGCAGGTGGTGTACAGTACTGTGTGTCGGTCTTGCCCAAGTAGATGGGCATTCTCATCAAGGACATTTACGTAGCTAATGCTTTAGAATAGAGAATAAAAGCCAATTAGCAAGCAGATAAAGCTTCTACTTATTTCATGATTATTTTTATTTGATTTATTTACTCTGCTCTGCTCTGCTCTAATCAGCCAAGGTCGAATGTCTTTGTTTACGACCGGCAGAGTATTTTGTCCACCTCATGATGACGCGATAATGCCCGGCCGGATCTCGAGAAACCGAAACGGACGAGAAATCGACCAAGTCGAAACATGTGAAATGCGGTGGAATTGAACATGCAAAACAAGGTTGGCACACACTATGTCGCAATGACGACAGCAACTCAACTCGGCTGCTCTTTCTTATCAGACTCTCCTCGCCAGCCACAAGTGGTGACGTCTCTCTAGTAGGCGAATAACATGTGGGGCCTGGGTTGTGGTTTCGCATGTGTCGGTATTAGTATTCGTATTCGGGTACGGCCAATCTCGCCGCCGTCTCCGTCTCAATCTTATCGCCGCCGTTTATCGCGCCTTGCGTCTGGTAGCACCGTTTTCAGCCCACCGTTCCGAACCGCCCTTGCAAACTGGATCAAGGGTATGAGGAAATATCTTGGATAATGCCCATGAAACGCACCATAAAATCAAGTAAGCTTTCAGTAATTTTATGATTTTTCTTCTTAAATGTGTTTATTTCTTTGCTATGGGCCGGGTATTCTTTCACTCGCGTAACTGGTGCCGCCCATGGCCAATCCTATATCTCTATCGAACTACCTAAACTGTACAGCACTTGTAGTTTCTAGGCCTCATCAACCTTTTCAACTGTCTGTTCCACAATTCCACCGTGCTTGACCTCCTCTTCTTAGATCTCAGTGGCAGACTTGGTTCTGACTTCTCCAAACTTCCTCAGCGGTGCGCCGCTGGCAAAAAGCTGATCGACCTCTTCCAACGTCCTGCTCTTCAGCTCCGGGATGAAAAAGTACGTCAAGACAACCATGATAAAGTTGATGGCTCCGTAAATGAATCCGACTTTGCCACCGAGGTTGGCGTATTTTGCATTGATCAGGTAAGGCATCGTGAACGAGGTGACAAAGGTCGTCAGGACAGAGATGACGCTGGACAAGAGGTTCGTCTTTTCCTTGAGACGAAGTGCAGCCGTCTCTGAGAGAACAACATAGGAGCTGAAATATTACAAGTCAGATTTATCAAGCTCGGCACGTTAAGAGGATGGGACATACCAAGGAGCCCAAGAAAGGTTGTAAAAGAACTGGAACAGCATGACCGAAGCAACCATCAGTTCCTTCTCATGCTGGTTGATGGTATCCATGTTGACAGTTCCAACGCCACCGAGGATGAACAGAAACGCTCCCATTAAGAAACCTCCAACCATCAAAACGGGACGCCGTCCAGTACTGTCGATGTAGAACCAGGTGATCATGACGGCTCCCATCGAGATGACGTTGGAAACGACATTGAATAGAAAAGACCGGTCGCCGTAGCCTTGCGACTGGCAAAAGATGACACCGTACTGGCTCGGAAATGCCTGGCCAGTGATTTGCTGACCGAACATGGCGAGGACAGCGACAGCGGTTCGCACCTATTTGATTCTTGTTAGTTTCTAGGCATGCAAGTCAAGGCATGCCAAACATTTGTGACTTACGCGGTTGGTCTTGTCAAAGACCTCAGCCCAGGTGCCCTTTTCCTCGTGAGCATGCGCATAAGCCAACGCCTCAATCTCAGTCTGGATCTCATCCTCACTCGCAGATTTTCTCAACTTCTTCATGTTCAGCACAGCCAAGTCGCGCCTATTCCTGCTGAGCAACCAACGAGGCGACTCGGGCAGAAACGGCAGAAGCGCAAAGATGATTCCAGGCACGGCCAGCTGCAATCCAATGGGAATCTGCCATCCTGCAGCAGTTTTCATGTTCTTGGTGCCGTACGTGATGAGTGTCGAGATGACTTGTCCAAAGATGACCATGACTTGGATTGTCGAGCCAAACATGCCGCGTAATTCCTTGGGAGATACCTCGGCTGAGTAGATGGGGATGACTACAATAGCCATGCCCGTCATTGCGTATGTGATGGCTCGCCCAACGGTGAACTGTGCTGCTGTGGTGGCAGACGTTTGGAGAGTAACTCCTCTAAATGGAATAGTCAGGCAACTTCTTTTTGACTATTGAGTTGGGAAAACTGACATGAAAGATACAATGCAGATCCCAAGGATGGCAGCTCGGCGACCCCATCTCTCCGCAATCCATCCGCAAGCGATGCACCCCTAGAATACGGCGTCAGTTCAGTCTTGAAGCTGTTGCCAAGCAAAATACGTACAGCTGCTTTGCCGAAAAAAGGTGTGGCCGTCATGACTGAGGATAGCCATCCAGGCAGAGCGCAAACATTGTCCCTGTCGCATTCTCCAAACTTGCTGGTGAAGCTGTGCATGGCTTGGACACCACCAAAGGTGCCAACATCGAAGCCATAGTTGAAGGCGCAAAAGGCCATGTATCTAGTCAAGGTTAGCTACCAACTTTTGCCACTATCATCAGATCTTGGAAAGTGTAAGTAAAGTTGGTCCAAACTCACAGCATGATAAAGATCAGCTTTCCATTGAAATACTTTAGGCGCTGGGCAACCGACAAGTCAGCGCCGTCACGATGCTGAGATGCTCCTCCAGCCATGCTGTGGTAATTGAGTTTCCTCAATATGATACGGCCGCATCAACTTGAAGAAGGAAACAAAAATATATGAGGTCGTGATCCGAGCTCTATCCGGTGGTCTGGCTCGTACGTGGAGGCTCGGTATATATATCAACCCCAGCGGGGGCGGTAGACTTCAGCTTGAGTCGGTGACTAGGACCCAGAATGGCACAAGTGGTGACCTAAATCACATCATTGCAGCAATTTCCCCATGGGCAGTCTCGATAGTCTTAATCCGGGGCTGGGAGGCATGGATTTGCGGATCGTTGGGAGCGAAGGCCGTGGATGCGGTATGTGGAATAGGTGCGAAAGCCGAGCGTAAAGGTCGCGAGTTCCGGTGCGAGTTCCGCCCATCGTCACGAGCTTAATCGGACGCTCATCAGCGCCATATGAGGGGCCTTCTGGGGATCAATGAAAGATTATGGCTCAGTTATTGCCAAGGATACTGTCCGCTACTTTGAGAGCAATATACGCAACCCATCTCCGCCATTTTGTGCTTCAGTGAAGGGATATCATAGGTCGATTGTTCACGTTCCCTCGAACAGGCCAACAAACAAACATGACAGAGAAACGCCCAAACTTTCTCGTCATCGTCGCTGATGACCTGGGCTTCAGCGACTGCGGGTGTTTTGGCTCCGAGATTGAGACGCCCAACATTGATGCCCTGGCGACTGAGAGCAGCGCCCTTCGCTACACCAATTTCCACGTTGCAGCGGCATGTTCTCCGACGAGATCAATGCTAATGACGGGTGAGTTATTTTAATCTTCTCTGTTGTGAAAACATTTGAGAACACCAATAACATTGAAACAGGGACTGACCATCATATCGCTGGGCTCGGTCAACTCCAAGAAATTACTCGCGCATCCCCAGCTCACTACGGAAAGCCAGGCCACGAAGGTTATCTGAATCAACGCGTCGTAGCACTTCCAGAGCTGCTTTCGGATGGCGGCTACTTCACCTGCATGTCTGGCAAATGGCATCTCGGCCTCAGACCTGAGCATCATCCCATCCAGCGCGGGTTTAAAAAGTCGTTTGCCCTCCTTCCAGGATGCGCCAACCACTATGCCTATGAGCCGCAGTACAAGGACCCCAGCACTGAGCCTGGCAAATTCTTTGAGACGGCGACGCGGGCTCTCCATGTCGAGCATGACAGGGTCCTTGGGCGACTGCCAGAAGGCTTCTACAGCAGTGATGCATACGCTGACAAGCTCATGTCTTATCTGGAGAACCGGACATCTGAGGAGAAAGAGCAGCCCTTCTTTGCCTATCTTGCCTTCAGCGCACCACAATGGCCCCTTCAAGCGCCAAAGGAAGTATGCGACAAGTATCGCGGTTTCTACGACGATGGCCCCGAAGCATTGCGACAAAAGAGGCTTGCAAGACTAAAGGAACTCGGAATGGTTGATCCTGGCGTGAACCCCCATCCTGTCGTGATAGTGGATGGCAAGCCCGAGAACTGGGACGATCTCCCCGAAGAGATCCGCAAAGCCTCGAGTCGCGCAATGGAAGTCTACGCCGGCATGGTTGATCGCATGGACTGGAATATCGGGCGAGTGATTGACTACCTCCGCAAGACGGGCGAGTACGAGAACACTTTCGTCCTATTCATGAGCGACAATGGTGCCGAAGGCGCAAGCTATGAAGCGCAACCTATCGTCGGAGATAGCATCATGGCCCATGTTGAAAAGTATTACGATAATAGTCTTGAGAACATTGGGCGCGGGAATAGCTTCGTTTGGTACGGGTGTCGTTGGGCTCAGGCTGCTACGGCACCCTCTCGGCTTTACAAGATGCACTCTACAGAAGGCGGGTGTCGTGTACCCCTTGTGGTACGGCCGCCCGTCAGTATGAGCGTAGCATCAAAAGAGCGAAGCGGTGTTATCACTGATGCATTTTGCACCGTCATGGACATCGTCCCAACTGTCCTAGACATGGCGCAGCTACAGCATCCTGGGCCACATTACAAAGGTAGAGAGATCGCACCACTTCGAGGCCGCAGTTGGACCAAGTTCCTATCACTTATCCATGAAGCCGATGGGGTTTCCAAGGCACAAGTCCATGACCAAGACTACGTTATGGGATTCGAAATCGCTGGTTCAGGCGCCCTGCGACGCGGCGACTGGAAGATCACCTTTGTGCCAGCACCAAAGGGCCCCCAGAGGTGGGAGCTGTTCAACATCCGGGAAGACCCTGGGGAAGTGGACGATCTATCAGAAAAGCACCCTCAACTACTACAGGAGATGTTAGAGTTGTGGGAAGAATACAAAAAGGATGTCGGAGTGGTGGGCTTGGCTGGAGAATATGAGGCCGGTGTTCAGGGAGACACAAAGACAACACTGGTAGACGAGCTGGATGATCCTTATGCGTGGATTAAGTATATTGGAAGGCCTGAGATCACTCCAGAGAGACTCAAAGGTGTCATTCCACCTGTATCATGAGCATTGTATTAAATAAAACCCAGTTCTGACAAAGATCAGTCATTTACGCATTCAAGTAGATGGATCTTGGCTCCCAAGGTCAGTCCAGAGAGGCAAGTCGGGTAGTTCAGACATATTCCAAGTCAGATAGTCTGACATTTCTCCCGCGGTCCGGATGTAATCCTCCATAGATGGATGGACCATCTCCAGATCTGACATGTCCATCTGGTCATGAATTACATTTTGCATCATGACTGGCATAGGTTGGCCTTGAGGCTCAAACTCGGGGGTTGGAGGAAGAATAGTGTCGACTGAATTAATATTCGGCCTTTGATCGTTTAAACGTCTTGTCTGCTGTGAAGCCGAGATGCCAGACGATGAGATAGTTTTTGGGCTGGCGCTCTGACGTGCCTGTATCTCGGTCTGCGCTCGGCGAAAGGGAGCAAAGTTGACAAGGTGATGTGCCTCTGCGGGGCCAGTCACTTCGGGCGACATGCGATGCGGCCTATATGAATCTGTTAGATACAGATAGAATGGACAATGAAGTTGTGGTGCTCACGTCTGAGAGTCTCGCCATTCTTCAGCAATATCGCGGAAGCCAAAGAGGATACACAACGGTAACAGGGTCCGGACCTAACAAATTTCAGCACTGATTGTTCCCAAAAGACAACCTATTTAGCTTCAACACTAACGTAGGTATTTTGCCCGTCCGAACTCGTATATAACAGGTCAAAAAGCTTGAGTGTTGTTCTCAAATTCTGCCTCGTCCTCTCCACTGACTGCATGTCATTTGCTACTGTAGCCGAGTGTATAATCTGAACTTTGCTCGACTCAAGGGCCGCGTCGGCACAAAAGTTATCATCGAATGCGACGCGACCGTGGTTGAAGCCTTGCCGCACGAGGCCGGAGACTGTCGTTGCATGAAAGCGACAGCGCTCTTGGCATTGGGACCGGATTTCTGGAGGTGAGCTCTGAAAGGCTGCGGCCAGAGGGAAACTAAACCCTGCAAGTGATATCCGCGTCAGGTCAAAAATGGCAGCATTATACATGAAGTGGAGGTAAAAGAGGGCTCCGATTGTGTGCTGGTCCTTGTGGATGTAGGTGTTGAGCTCGGTCATCTGGAATCTGCCCGGAATGTTCTCGTAGAAAGTATCAAGCTCCTTGATCAGAAGCATGAAAGCAGAAGCCGAGTCCCAGATATTAGTGTCGGTGGGGGGTACAGTTCGGATGAGCCTGCGTCGGTCAGTCTAACAGAATCGTGGATGGCAAGGATCAGTTACCGGAGAACTTTTCCTCGTAGCAGGACTAGAATGGTGATCAATGGTAGCAGATCAAGATCTTTGACCAAAGTTGTAGTGTCTCCACTATCAACATTGGATAGGAAACGCCGAGGCGATGGGGTCTGAAGCAAGAAGTCTTTGTCTGAGCATGGCAACGGTACTTGAGGAATATCTTCCCGCCATGAAGAGTTCTTGTCCACTCCAGATGATAGAAGAACGTCGATGGTATACGACGCCCACACGATTCTGTGGTTAATCTCCTCCTCAAGATTGCCAGACAGTTGTCCCCCTGTTTGAGAGTTGCGCGGGGGATTGTCGAGGCCAAGTAGGCGCATGGCACGAAACACGCAGCCGCAAAGCATGAATACCAGGGAATGTTGGTCCGTCCTAAGTCCGTATTCGCAAAGAAGCACCATAGTCTTTGTCAGTTAGCTTCATGCCATTGGCCACCGAGGCGCTGACTTGCCATGATCTGGTGGGCTGTGGGGAGGTGAATTTCATCAAACACCATTTTGCGCGCCTTTTTCGCCCACGCGTCCCCTGGAACTGTTTCAAGTTCAAGGTTTGGCTCCGGAGAGGAATGTAATGAGTCGAGGTAGATGCATCTGATCCAGGTTTAAAGGATGTCGAGCAATGGGAACGCGAAGACTCACCTCGCACTCAGAGCGCACATGGCATAAAGCAGAGGCTCACTGTAATCTTGAATGACGCTCGCCCGAGCCATCGAATGCATGAATGAGGGCTTGTGAATGAAAGCTAGGCATCTCAGGTGGTGAAAACGATCGAAATAGGTGTTGATGAGACAGGTCAACAATGCCGGGTCCTCTGGGATGACATCCGAGAACAGCCTACACGATCAGTCTTTATGTTCAAAATTTCCCAGAGATCAGCCACTTACCCATGGTTCAACCCTGCCCCAGTCTCATCAGGTCCTCGTTGAGAAGAAGGACTCACACTTGAGTCCTCCTTGTCGGCAGCATTTGCCCGGTAGACGCAATTGAGCCCCCTCGCCCTGCAGCGTTGACAGGTCGGCCTCGTTCTGGTGCATCTGCTCTTGGACGAGCGGCATTCACCACATGATCCAATGCGTCGCTTGTCGACTCCAGCAGCCTTGAAGATGTCTTCTGTGGATTTGAGCATCTCGGATCTAGACATAGAGCCATGGTCAGGCTCGTAGCCTAGGCAGGTAACACCGAGGCGGACGCATCTACGGCAGCTCGGTATTGATTTGTCACATCGTACCTGACAGAACTTTTGTCAATTACATATCTAACAGCAAGTTCGACCTGGACGAAATAAAGCAATGCGAGTACAGCAGGGCCCTGAGGAATGAACCTACCTTTCTTGACCGACAGACCAAACAACCTACAGCACACCGTCGCCTGTTAGTCGCCAGCTCCTTTCTACGGTACCCAGTCGGGTTAACTTACCAGGCTTATCCTCCTGTGTATCAGTCGAGGTGCTGTGTTGCGGAGCGGACATTGGTTGCTCCATGAATGAGAGTGGCGCCAATGAACAATTGAAGTCGCTCGTGTCAATGCTCAACACAGCAACGCATCAAGACCATCACGGCCTCTCCCAGCTATTCCTATCCGTCCATCTCCCCTCAGACAAGGGAACAATTACACAAGGACACAAATCTCGGTCTTGATGAGCTGTACCCCGCAACTTGAACCCCCTACGCTGGCGTGTAAGTCGACAGGGGCAGGTCAAATGACAGGCAGATCAACAAGGAAGATAGCCGAGCGCAACAGCCACGAGCTCACAAGACCGGCAGAGTATGCTACCTAAACTCGACCCAGCCGCCTGGATAGTTGCGACGTCGAGCCTCTTCCCTGCGCTGCTTCTCAATTCCCCACACGCCATGGCATCATTCTGTGCGAAGTCCGCCAGAGCTAACTGGCCGAAAGCCGAAACTAGTAAGCGAGTTCCGGTGCGAAAGCCGCTCATATAGAAACATTCACCATAACCTGGCAACTTCGACATGTTGGTTCCAAATGGCGTCTTCTATTTCGTCATCTTCCCTGGCAGTTTCGGAAGTTGTAGAGAGGGGATTTTTAATTCAACAATGTTTAAGGAGTTTGGAAGCGGTGACATGGCTGAACATATCCGAGGCCTACCTTGAGTTAGCGTGATTGGCAACACCTCTGTTAGACTGAACATGTATAAGAAAGAACCGTGTAGCTCATAACTTCAATCCTATGTCTTCAAGACGTTTGCCGTTCTTCTCAGCCACCTAAACTCAAATGCATTCAGTACTCGCCTCAGCCCTTGCGGTGGCCTTGTGCTGTGCGCCCGCCCTTGGATTTGTCAAATCTATCCGGGTGGCCTCTCCTGAGAAAGTACCAACTAGCGCTTCACGAATAGTTCCCCATGACTTTGCATCCTTCTCCTTTCCAGCTCATTTCTTCGTCGACTTTGCGGGTAACAGATCCTTTATCTACACACACTTCTTTGCTCTTCGTGGCTGACTTTCCGCTCCACACCTAGGCAACTCGACTCATCCGAACCTGTTTTCTCGCGACATTCTTGACCTTCTCTACTCCAAAACAGGTTCTCATCCTTTTATCCGCGTAGGTGGCACATCAACGTGAGTTTCACATCCACTGAGTCAAACGTGCTCCTGCTTACCACAGCTAGGGACCGAGTCTGGTACAACGCCAGTCAGGAGATCGGCGCCTACAACTGGTGGAATGAGACTGAATCCTTCACCACCAGCTATGGCATTCCAGATATGGTCTACATTGGTCCTGGCTTCTTTGACGGGTTTCACAACTTTCCCGGCACCCGTTGGTCTTGGCAGATCAACATGGGCAAGACCTTTGGCCAGGAGGGAGGCCTCGAAAATGCCATCGAGGTGGCCGGGATTGTCGTAGACCACGTCCAGGGAGATCTGGAGAGCTTCGAGGTTGGCAACGAGCCCGAACTCATGGTTCGTTTTGGCCACCGCAGCGAGGGCTATGAGTTGAAGGATTATGTCAAAGAGTGGAACCAGTACGCTGCAAAAGCCGCTGAGGAGGTGCTTGCGAATAACAAGTACGGCCTCGAAAAGACGCGCTTCTTTCAAGGGTTACTCGTTGCCGGGGCCGATGATCCTGATTGGAACATGTGAGTTGAACCCCTCCAATTTGGGAACCCATCAACCAGATCTCTGACTATTTCTTCCCGGGGCAGAGAAGACGCGTTCCTAGATGGTTTGGACGAAAATGGCTTTGTCAAGTCGATTTCTTATCACCAGTACGCAGCAGGAAACCAGCCCTGGGTCCGGCTACAAAACTCGTACATGAACCACACCGCCAACGTCGGCAATATCACACAGTATAGAAGCGTCATCGAGCTCTGTCGCGAGTATGACCCAGAACTACCCTTTGTGCTTGGCGAGACCAACAGCAACTCGGCCAACCTCAACATGTCTCAAATTGAGGGTGTATTCGGATCCTCTCTTTGGTTGATTGATCACCTCCTCTTGGGTATGGCAGCGGTAAGAGACTTGACTCGTACTCTTTTTTGGGTTCAAGCGCTTACATTGAATAGAACATAACGAGGTACAATCTGATCCAGGGGACTACGTTTGGCTATACCGGCTGGGTCCCTGTCCCTCAGGACGGACGCGATCCCTATGTCCGCGCTCCTCTATATGGCCAGATATTTGCCGCCGACGTCCTCGGCCACCACCCCGAGGTCCAGGTATACCCCATTCCCCAGCTACCTTGGAATGTGTCTGCCTATGGAATCTACGAGGCTGGCGAGCTGGCAAAGCATGTCGTCATCAACTTTGACGAGTGGAACTCGACAACAAGCTACGAAAGACCTGTTCAGAAATTCAATTTGGATGTCCCGTCCTGGGTTGATATTGTGCGTGTCGAAAGATTAACCGGCAGCGGCGCGAGTGCAGATGAAGGTATCAAATGGGCTGGTCAGAGCTGGAACTATACACATGGGAGATTGACCGAGAGGGGCACCAAGAAGTACGAGACATATGCAACTAAGAATGGCGCTGTGAGACTGGAGTTGAAAAGTACCGAGGCTGTGTTGGTGACGCTCAAGCCGGCAAATTACTGAACTATGTGCTGGCAAGGTGGGCGAGGGGAAGAGAATGAACCACCTAAAAGAAGCATTCGAGTTCCGCCTATGGATATCGCAGTCAAGAGAAAGGATGCCGCGATTCCAAAGTAAACTCCAAAATCACAAGGAGCATTTGATATCAGGTTTATCTGCAATGGTTGGGAAATCAATATGTTAGCGAGTAACATGGCAAATCACCTCAATAGGCCTTTTAAGCTTTGTTATGCGACAAAGGATTCAAATATCAAACCAATAGCTAGAGTTGCCTGAATGGTCTTGGTCTAATTTATGGTTACCATTGTGTGTGTGTGTGTGTTATATTTTACGTCCCACGGGCAATTTCTTCCCGCCAACCGCCATTCAGGCGTAAAGAGACGTGCTAAGCTAACTATAGGGTAAGTGACTAATGTCTATGACCAGGTATAGGGTAGGTAGATCCATCGCACTTGTCTCAATCCGGTCAACGCGTGCG
>JAADYS010001073.1:0-40859 GCA_012931995.1 Fusarium albosuccineum
CCGATCTTTTGGCTTCTGGGCGAAACGGAATTGCCTTCAGATCCAGAGGACTTCCCGGCCCTGATATTTTGATTATCGGCCTGTGTTCTTCGCATTCTCAATTGCTAGATACGCCATTCGACTCCCCTCGAAACCCGATCCTTTACCCCTCCGATCGACTCTTTCACAACCATGTCCAAGCTCGCAGTGGCCACCGAGGCCGTCAAGGAGTCCCTCATTGGGACCCACGAGCCTGAGCAGCTCTCTGCTCATTCCAAGGCGCGCTTCATCAAGCACGCTGTCAAGGACGCCGAGACCGGCGATCTCTACCTGGGCCCTGATGAGTTCATCAACGCCATTACCCCCAAGGGCGAGGATTTCGTGAGTCACCCACGACCTTCCCCAAGCCCGTCAGCTCTATAGCAGCTTGGGTGTTTGCAAGGATCACGCTGACCACATCCAAACAGCACAAGATCTCCCGCGACCAATACTCCATCCTCTTCAGCGTCGCCGATGCCAAGGGCAACGGCAAAGTCAGCCTGGCTGACTGGAGTATCTTTGAGCACCTCTTGAACAAGCCCGACGCCGAGTACCAGATCGCCTTCCGCCTCTTTGACGTAGAACGCACCGGCTCTGTCAAGTATGACGACTTCCGCACTCTGTACGAGCTCAACAAGGGCCCCGAGAACATCGCCTTTGACTGGGACTCGGACTGGGCCAAGATCTATATCGGTAACAAGAAGCACCGCCACCCTCTTGACTACCACCAGTTCTCCCAGATGCTGCGCGGTCTCCAGGGTGAGCGCATCCGACAGGCCTTCCACCAACTTGACAAGGACGGCGATGGCTTCATCACCGGCGAGGAGTTCGAGCGCATCATTCGCGAAACCGCCCGACACAAGTTGTCCGACCACATCCTCGACCATCTTCACACCCTCTGCAACCTCTCCATTGGCTCCAAGATTTCGTATGCGAACGTACGCGCTTTCCAGAATGTCATCGGTGGCATGGATCTCGTCGAGCTGATCCTGCGCCGCGCCATTGACAACAGCGGTGATGGCAAGATCACTCGCCCCGAGTTCCTCAACGAGGCTGCGAAGCTCACTCGTTTCTCCCTCTTCACTCCCATGGAGGCCGACATTCTCTTCCACTTCGCGGGTCTCGATGAGCCCTCGGGTCGTCTGGGCCTGTCCGACTTCGCAAAGGTCCTGGACCCCTCGTGGCGCAACCCCATCTATGACGCCGTTGAGGCTACCAAGGCCAAGGCTGCTGGCAGCAGTATCCTAATGAGTGTCCTGACTTCGGGTTACAACTTTGCCCTTGGTAGTGTCGCTGGTGCCTTTGGTGCCTTCATGGTGTACCCCATCGATCTGGTCAAGACGCGACTCCAGAACCAGCGAGGCGCCCAACCCGGTCAGCGCCTGTACAAGAACTCGATTGACTGCTTCCAGAAGGTTGTCCGCAATGAGGGTTTCCGCGGTCTTTACTCTGGTGTTCTGCCCCAGCTGGTCGGTGTCGCTCCTGAGAAAGCCATCAAGCTGACGGTCAACGACCTGGCCCGAAAGATGCTCAGCGACAAGAACGGCAACATTCCTTTGTGGGCCGAGATGGTTGCCGGTGGTTCGGCTGGTGCTTGCCAAGTTGTAAGTATCTGGACCGACTGAGGGGTTTAATGACGCTTGGACTAACATGTTTGACTAGGTCTTCACCAACCCTCTCGAGATTGTCAAGATTCGTCTCCAGGTCCAGGGCGAGGTGGCCAAGACGGTCGATGGCGCTCCAAAGCGATCGGCCATGTGGATTGTGCGCAACCTGGGTCTCGTCGGCCTGTACAAGGGTGCTTCGGCGTGTCTGCTCCGTGACGTTCCCTTCTCGGCCATCTACTTCCCCACGTATAGCCACCTGAAGAAGGACTTCTTCGGCGAGTCCGCGACCAACAAGCTCGGCGTTCTTCAGCTCCTGACTGCTGGTGCCATCGCCGGTATGCCCGCTGCGTACCTGACGACCCCTTGCGACGTCATCAAGACCCGACTTCAGGTTGAGGCTCGCAAGGGTGAGGCTCAGTACACCGGCCTGCGACACGCTGCCAAGACCATCTGGAAGGAGGAGGGCTTCACTGCCTTCTTCAAGGGCGGACCCGCTCGTATCTTCCGATCGTCACCCCAGTTCGGTTTCACACTGGCTGCGTACGAGGTCCTCCAGACCATGCTGCCTATGCCTGGATCTCAGAAGGAGAAGATCCCCACTGGCTTGTCGGACGCCGTGTCGACGGTTAAGGGAAGCCTGGACACTAGTCCTTATGGCCGCAGCCGTAATGCCCTCAAGGTGATCCTTGATCTGGATGAGGACTTTGGCAAGGTGAAGTTGCCCAACGAGAAGGGCTGGCGATCGCTGCCCAAGATCATGGGCGGTGGCGGCGCTCAATAAATGGAGTGAGAAGACGAAAGAAAAAAAAAACGAAAGACGAGAAAAGCTAGAAAGTCAAGATGATGACGAAAATCAAGGTCAAGAAGGGACGTGAGTTTGATTGGAATTGAACTCGGGGGGACGATGGCTCGGTGGCTGCTCGGCTATTGCGCCTCCAACGGCCAAGGCCCAAGGCCGGGCTTCAATGTCCGAGCCAGCGCCCGCGGTTGAGAGTCGGCTTAGCGCCGGCAACGTGGGGAATCTGTCTTGAACCAGAACCCCCAACGAAAAACCAGCCCATCATTACTTGTTTATTTTGTTTGGATTATAAAGAAGACGGCCAAGACAAAGAAAGAAAGAGAAAGAGGACCATACAACGGGAAATTAAACGGAGGGCGGAACGGAACGTCATACACAAAAACTGATATCCGAGTCCCGGGCAGAGCGGGCCGGGGAAGCGTCTGCTACTTTTGCATCAGACTCGGCGTTCTGGGGCATTTAAAGGGCATGATGGGCGCTGCTTTTTTGTTCTTTTTGTCTTTGTTTTCCTGTTTTACCCTGTTAGCTGTTACGTGCTACTGTGACTATATCTTGTGTGCGCGATTCTATGTAGAACATGATGACAAGTTTTACACGTTGGAGCGATTGTGCTTGTGTCGGTGACATGGCGTGATGACCATATCTGAAGGCCCCTTGCATATTATTCTGGAACATGGCTCTGGCCGGTCATTGAACCCCATGGGCCGTCATAGTTGTGGCTTGAATCCTTGTTATCTCTCGGACTCGGTATCTGGGGAGACTGGGGAAACTCGGCTGATTGTGCTCGTACGTAATGCGCACATATATTTCCGACATCAGGGCGCTCGATGTGGTCTGTTCATGACACTTTACTTGTAACAACACAAGATATCCGTGATGGGACAAGATACTCGCAAGAAAGCGCAGGGCTCGATTTGTTCGTTGCGTAGGTCGCTATCAAAAGTAGAACTGCCCACCTCATCTCGGTAATGCCGCCCCCAAAAAGCCCACGCACCTTTGAGTATCCCGCTTCACCATGGGTCATCTAACCAATTCCTTTGCATGATTGTAGCCTTTTCTATTGTGTGTGTCAAATAGCATTAGCCTTCAGGAAAACATGAAGATGTGTTCAATCGTAGTAGGTCTCGGAGGCGAACAACATGTGGGTGACAGGACAATGTAAGTGAGGCCCGGTAGTGGGCTACAGTCTGAGGAGTCTCGCCCCTAGCCACTGCAGTACTCGTTCGTAGTCGGTGGCCTGATTTTTGCTTAATTGCGATGGTGCGCAAGACTATCCTGTAGGCCTTGACATCGTTGGTAAAATGAGATGTTTCCTACTCCGATAGCGTATATGGAAATCGTGGTGGTCAAAGTCCTTGTAATTGAACCTTGGGCCGATAGGAACTTAGTTCGAGTTGAACCTGAAGATGAACACGAAACAAAGTGGTTGGGGGCAGCTTCTAGCTTCGCCTCCTGAAAATGGGCCTCTTGAGACTTGGTGGCTGAATGCCCTTCGACCACGTGACGACTAGAAGCAATTCCTTTCGTCGGTAGCAGTGGCGTACATGATGATATTCGTGTTTGGGGGACAAGAGTACGTAGCCAAGCACCCTCGCCTATGGGCGAGGCATCCCGTCTATTCCTGAATGTTGATATCCGACTGTAGGCGCACCTTCTGGGCTTGAGCGAATCGACAACGGAGAAAAAGGAGCAGCCACTCTGTTGGCTGCGAGGGTGCCCTCGTTGCTGCTGTTGGAGTGGACTGTTGGTATCGGGTTATGGTTACTGAGGTGTGAAGAAGCTGTATTTTTTTGGTTATCGTGGGAACAATTCGCCCTCTTCAGATTGAATAGTCTTAATGGAGTTTGGCCCGCTGAGTCTCGTCGGCGAAACTGTTTCTTCTCAATAGCGAATAGAGCGGCAGTAAACCAGAGTTTAACCCTAGTTCTCGGGTCCGAGTTGTGATTTGTAAAGGATGCGTTTGGCCTGGTGTTTTCTGGGCTCCTGTGGATATAAGTCTTGAAAGGATGTCTCCGATAGTCACCTCGGCAATTTCTTAACATCGCGCAATATTGGTGTTCAGGAGAAGGCGGCTCAGAGTCTAGTGCCGGGTGTGACCTTCAAAGCTCTCGTCGATTTCTTTAGCTATTCGAATAGAGATTATCGGCTCAAGTCGATGGAAGTTTGAGGCAATAATAAGCCTGTTACGCCGGGGGCCTATAGGCGCACTGGTTCGTAACCGATTGAGTACAATTTGGATCCTCCCAGACTAATTGAGCGCCTGGTTGAGTGGCTGGACTGTAGGAGAAGGATTCTCGCATTCTCAGCCAAGTCGTTTTCGTATGCGAGCGTCGAGTATCGAATAAAGTTCTGCGCGTAATGAACGTAGATGAAAGCTTCGGCGTGTCATCGATATATACTGATGTTCTCGGATGGATTCGAGTAATGAACATGGATGTGGGAACGGTGCTGGGAAGGGATTCACACCACCGTTCCCCAACACCGAGCCAGGGGGTTGAGGGTTGAAATGACGCTCGAACAGGCATGCCTGCTAGAATAATGGCAAACGATGGTCGTAGGGCTGTGGCTGTGTTTGTTGAGATGCTGATGATGTGTAAAACTGTGTTCTTTGGTGTTGTGGCTGGCCTCTCTGTCTCCTCGCCAAGAGGCGCACGCAGACAATGATGGCATGTGCCGGTTCAAAGTGCCTGTATCAGGCAGGATCGATGAGTTACTTCGTTGATATGTTGCTCTCTCATATCCTAAGACCTTAGGAGGAGAAAGCAGAGAGTGGCCATGTTGTCACTGGCCGAGTTGTGTGTTGTGTAGGAGAAAGGATGAGGGTTGGAATACCGTCCATGGAGAAAAAGGTCCTCATTATATAGGCAGCTTGAGGGATAAAGTTCAAACAAGAGTTTTGGGTGGCCAAAAAGTGACAAAGCCAAAGTGTTATGCTGAGGATCAAGCTTGGGTGATGCATGTATGAAGCATCTCGGACGCCCTGAGGTCTCTTTCGGGTATGTGTTCGTGACGCCTCATGATGATGTACTTTTCAACTCTGAGGGAATTAGACCTCCTCTCTGCTAAGATTCAAATTCTTTTAACCTTTGCAGGATTTTGCACGCATCTCAAGACTTGCGTCTGTTGCAGAGCCTTGACATCGCTCATGCCTCTGCCAAGGCTCTCTTGGTTAGTCGCTTGGTCTTGGAGTGACATTGCATTCTGCACAGGATACTTCCAAGTCTGTCAAACTTGCAAAAGACTTCTAAATGTGATGTAATTAATTTTTTTGGCCGTATACCCATCTGTCTATGTGCTTCGGGTTGTTGCATGGCGAGCTTGTTGAAGTGAGGCCCAAGTCAATGATGTGTCAGCCGAGTTCTTTGTTGAGCAAGTCGCGGCAATTCACTTTGAAGAAGGCACAACTATGTGATTGAAATGTTTGATTCTGATTATAGTGTAGTTCTAATAACTAGAGTGTTATCGAATATCTTTCGATTGCTCTTGCAAATGCGCTCGTGCGGTGAACGCTGTGGGAATCATGTGTAAAGATCAAATTCCCATCCCTTTTCTTCCAACGCCGGCCAAAATAATCCCAAATCTAAGCCAAGATGTCATCACATTCGTTAATGCTTTTGTTTCGCCTCGGTTGCTTTCAAAGACAATAAAACCCATAAGACAAAAACCATGCAACGAGAAGCAAAGTCGAACGAACGAATGAATGAATGAATGAATGAGGTTGCAACGCGCTAGCAGACACTCTAGTAGTGCGCGTTGGCTAATCGCTTGACCCAGTCCGACTGCTGGGCGGGCACAAAGTCGGGTACCTTGGCTCCGGGTTCGGACATCATGGCATTCTTGAGCCACTCGACGTAGTCCTCGAAGCCCGTGGTGCTGCCAAAGATGCGCACCTTCTTGACGCCGCGGACGCCCTCAAACTTGCGCAGGTTGCGGTAGCCGACGCCGAGGAACATGGCCTGGACCACGTCGATGGAGAGCTCGTCGAGACCGCTAAAGGCCTCGGTCACAGCAGCAGCCTCGTAGGGCAGGTCGACGTCGAGGCGGACCTGGGTGTGGAAGCGGCGGATGCGGGGAATCACAGACGATTCCTTGATGGGGCCGTACCACGAGCGCAGGCGGGGGAACGACGTGAGCAGCGTCGGGTGCGCGATGAAGGTGTTGCAGCCGTAGAGGAGATCGGTCGCCTCGTCGTGGATCTGGCGGTTGGCGCGGAGCAGAGAGGCGTGCACCTGGTGGTCGGGGCCGGGCCGTCCGCACTTTGTGTAGGGGGCAGTGCGGAGGAGCTGGTCGTAGATTTCTAGGCGGATCTCGACGGGGAGGTCGAGGAAGCCTGTTTCATGATGGGGTTGTTGTTGGGGTTGTTGTTGGATTGCGGCAGCCATGATGACTTTTGTATGTGTGGTGTTGGTGTAAGTGGTGGAGTTGGTTGTGAGAGTCAACTTGGGTGGGGGTTCCCAGGTCTTATACAAGTTGGGGAAGCCGGATTGATGATGGTGTTGATCAAACAGGAATGGATAGCGTAGGCAATTACTCGTGTGATGGTGAACTAGAGTAATGTCGATCCTTGAGGATGCAGTGGTGGTGGTGGTGGTGGTGGTGGTAATGGTTGGGGTAGTGGTTATCAGTAGAACCAGATAAGCTGTAGATGGACAGTAGATGTTGATGAGATGAACGAGATTCAGAACCAGATGCAAAGCGGGACGAGGGTCGCTCTATATACAAATCCAACAATGACTCAAAAAGGATGATTCGCAGCTTGACCTCGAACCTCGACCGTCGACAACGGACACGCCCTCTCCCAGAAATAGACGAGTGCACGATGGGCAGGGATAGTTGGACCAGGACAGGGGTGTCTAGCAGGGGTGGTGGGCGGCGCCGCGAGTCAAAGGCCACCTCAGGGATCGGGACGGGACGGTACATGATCATGATACAGACGTCGACAGCCTTTGTTCGGCTGGTGATGCAGATATGAAAGGGGTGCGGGCTAGGGGATTGGCCGCACTCTCCCTCACACAACACACCCGGCATTTCTGTCGTCTCAATGCATCATGATGGCTGAAAGAGTCAAGGCCCAAAGGCGCATTGATCGACCACCCTCTTCGGTTCAGCAGCTTCCAGATCAGAGCTGACAGGTCCCCAAAGCAGACAGTGAAGTTGAGGCTGGCTGACTGACAACTCAGCACCAGCAGCCACCAATTACTTGACAAGAGGTCTCTTGTCGGCGTTTCCTTTTGCAAATCTCCAAATGCAAGACGCCATCCCAGCGTCAGATAAGCTGACTCGGGGTGGGTTGTCGTGCGACCGTCAGTGATTGGGCCAGACACAAAATCCAATTAAGCGGGTGCAGATCAGTAAAATACGGACAGAGCCAAAACTACTGTACTCTGTACACCGAGAGACAGGAAACGATAGCGAAGTTTGCCAAGCAGGGGCAGTGAGCAAAAAGTGGCAGCATGGGGGGTGTGAGATGATGGCTGACTGGGCTGTTGATTGCGATCCTGGAAACCGGGCTGGGCTGGAACGTGGGCGGCTGATGATGCCGAATGCCGGGGACCCTCTCATTCAAGGGAATAGAACGGGCTGTATTTCGTGACTCTTCTTGTCTTTCCTGCTCAAGATCCATTAATTGCCCAGAACAGCAGTGTGGATAGCGTCAAGTTGACGTTGGACTCGACACATGTGCGCTATCGCCTCTGCCGCAGCACCCTCCCAGAAACTCTAGATACGGTCAAGGCCATGCAGTCATTGGACGAGCGGTAGCATCTTGCAGCTGCATACAGCAAACACATGCGCCTCTGCTTCCAAGCCTCCCAAGGTGAGGTGAGCCCAAGGTGACAAGTACCGTCCCGGTGCCGAGCGATGGCCGTCCCGGAACGGCCGCCAAGGAGGGTCCCCGGGAAACGTGGGCTGGTGTCCCCTCTAGCTGGGAGCCAAGTTTTGCAGGCCAGGGTCCGGTAAACTTCTTTTTTTATCTAGTGGTACTGTACGGATACCTTGCGTGTGTACCTAGCCTTGGACGCGATTAGCTTGAGCAGAGCTGAATAAAAGACTCTTGTTGTCAAGAGTTAGGTAACGGTGTCGAGTGCATCATGGTCAGAGATTGAAATGCCATCATGCTCTCTGGTATTCAATGGGCATGAAACCTGGTAGAGCAGAAAATAGGGGAAGTCGTGCAACACGCGGAGGGCCAACGCCGTGTCGCGTCAACCAGAGCGTATCGCCCGTGAGCTCGTATCTATTCTCACAATAATAACCACGTCGCTATTTCATGCTCGGACTCTTCCCGTGACTTGACTTGCACAAAAGTTGACGTGTATCTCATATCATTCCTGGCGGAGATAGTTCGGACACAGCACGGCATGGCACCTCGAAATGCAACCAAGAAAACATTCAAAAAGTCGACATTCCAGACCAAAAATGTCCACTTCGGATCCGAAGAACCCACCGCCAATAACAACAGCCCTGCCGTGCGTATCAGAAGCCGCTGCGTCAACCAAATCAGCAAGCGATGCGGTATCGCCCAAAAGAAAATAATCCGTGGTGGCTCGTCCAGTTCGTCCGGCCTGTTCCGATGCGCTGAGGCTCCACTTGTTTCTGGGCCTCTCTGGCGTGCTTTTTGGTTCCTGGCGTGATCGAGGTTCGATTTGCGGCTCTGGCAGAACGACCCGAACGATGCCGCACACCGCTCGCTATCTTAAGGTGAAGGAAAATCCTCAAAGGGGGCGTGCGTCTTGAGTGTTGAGGCTCCACTGCGGTGAGGGCGTCATGGCGTCCTCGGACAATTCCCGTGAAGCAAGACGTGGTTTATTAGCCAGGGTCCTCTCTCTAATTGTTCCAGAAGCCATGCATTTTGTTCGCCCGGCAGTCAGGTTTTGGTTTTTTTTTTAGTCGAAATAACCACGGGCTCTAGCTGGCCGGATCTTTCCCGTATGGCCTTCGGTCTAATTCCAGCGCGAAGATGAGGTTGTGCAACAGAGCAGCGGTCAAGATGAGATGAGCCTAATCAATCATGGTCGGCCTGGTCGTGATCCCAGCTTTGCAGATTTTTCATCGCCTGTAACATCTCAGACATGGTGTTTTTGCGCGTCCCTATTCTGCCCGACGTCATGCATCTTGACGACAGCCTACCCGCTTGTTGTTTCTGATGATTTCGCAACCTCGAATTGCAACATCCAAGGAATCGAACCCTCCTTCATCATGATACCGTACCCACACGATCGATCGGCCCGTGTTGATTGGATCATGCAGCCACAGCTCGGCATCTGGCCAGCCACACGCTGATCCGCTCCTGCGACCTGCAGCCACTTTTCAGGGCACCAGGGCCTCCTTCCCGAGGCGCCGCGCCACGTTGGTGGCCGCTTCCTTGCCCAAAAAGGCACAGTTGGAGGTCACGATGAGACAGAGGGCAGGTACGTACCGATTGCATCAGAGCACATGAGCTGCGGCTCTCCTCTGCGCAGTCACACGATCCCTTCCCATCACCAAACATCCATTCATCACCAGCTTCAACGTCGCCGCCACCGCCGCCGCTCCTCCTCTCCTTCTTTTCTCTCCTTTCCACTCTTTTTCTTTCTCTCCCTGAGGTTTCGTTCTCTAACATCCCGGTCGCATATCCGTCTCGCGCCAGCCAAACGTAGCCAAACATCTACAGATACATAGAATCATGGCGAACGGGTTTCTTCCTTTTCTCTCGGGCGTCTTTGGCTGGGTCTACTTCCTCGCCTGGAGCGCCTCCTTTTACCCCCAGGCCTTGCTCAACTTCCGTCGCCGCTCCACCAGCGGCACCACTGTCGATTTCCCCTTCATCAACGTGCTCGGTGAGTGCCCAACCGCAACCGCAATCGCGTCCTGCCGCGACACCATCCCACGCCTTTGCCCTGTGTCACCTCATTCAGCAAACCCCCCCATGGCATGATTGTCAGGACACGCCCCCCGGCGCGCGGCTCTGTTGCCCCGTCGCCCCGGCACCGTGGGCCCGATCACCGCCACGTCCACCACCCCCGTTGGCCGCTCGCCAGGGTATCCTCAACCAGCTGCGCGCAGCTTGCGCCGTTCCTTGTTTCCTCCGACGTCGCTCCAGTACATGTCGCTGACCATGATGATTGTGTCACAGGCTTCCTTGCGTACTTTTGCTCCAACGTAGCCTTCTACTACTCGCCCGAGATCCGTGCCCAGTATGCGGCCCGGCACCACGGCCTCGAGCCCACCGTCCAGTTCAACGACATCACCTTTGCCCTCCATGCCCTGGTCCTCTCCACGATCACAACTTCCCAGTACCTCTTCTCCTCAGTCTGGGATTTCGCTCCAAACTCCGGAAACCGCCCGAGCCGCTTCATTCTTGGGGTAGCCGCGGGTTGTATCACAGGGGTGTTTTTGACACATGTCATTGTCGCCGCTTCCCCTGGAAATGATCCCCTTTACGACTGGGTTGCTCTCGATATCGTGTACGCCGTTGGATATGTCAAGCTTATTGTCACCCTGATCAAGTACACACCCCAGATCGTTGCCAATTACAACAACAAGAGCACCGACGGCTGGAGTATCTCTCAGATTCTCCTTGATGTGACGGGTGGTGTCCTCAGCGTCAGCCAACAGGCCATTGATAGCTATTTGCAGCGCGACTGGAGCGGCATCACCGGCAATCCTGTCAAATTTGCTCTCGGCAACATCAGCATGATTTACGACTCCATCTTTATTGCCCAGCACTACGTCATATATCGCAAGCCCCAGCCTACTGTTGAAAACCAGAGGTTACTTGAAGATGAGGAGCGAATGGCGGCTAGCGGCTAAGCATGCAGACATCGTCGTGCACTTTTGAGATGTCATTGATCTATGGCAGACAAAGCGATTTACATACATGGGCGTATTGTTAGAAGCCCCTCTCGCTATACTTTTTATTTGAGCGTTTGGATACCCCTCAATCCCAGGAGATAATTACACTATTCGTTAAAGCGGGTTCCCCGGAGGCGTCAGGACGGCTGGTATCTAGACTTGGATGGCGCAGTAGTCAAAGGATACAGCGAATGAATTTACCGGGCTCAGAAACGATAAACAGTGCTGAGTTCTTTCAGCTGGCCTCTTGCAGTCAGCTTGGGTAGAGCGAGCTTCATGATGCGTGCCTAACCAGCCAATAACGGGCCTTGACACGCCCTCCTCCAGCGTCTGCGTCTTGCTGGCCGCAGATCTGGTTTCGTATGGCAGGCCTCATCGCATTTGGACATGGCCATGTTTACAGCTGACTCCTTATGGGCCTGGCATGTTGGCCCTGATATCTTAGGATACGGTTGTCAAGCGAACATGAGCAACGCCAAGCCGCCGACGTGCCGCATGAGATTGCTAGATCGGGAAGGTGATCGGATCTAGACGAAGCTGAACATGCCTATGGCTTTGGTCAAGGCTGCATCCTATATATCAAGCTACTGGCGGTGCGATTGTCACTTAGGGATAACGATCAACATAATTTCGCAATGTTGATACGGATTCTGCGATTGCCCTTGCCAGATTCACCTGATATGGTGGGTTGTCTCTTACCGCTGGTTGTTGTGATAGCTCACTCTGACTCGAGTAAGAATATTGTTCTGGTGACCGAGATGGTGTAGAGAAATCTGACCAAGGGGAGATCATTCGCAACTATACGAAGCAACTAGTCAGCTAGGATAGCTAGGGAGGATTCACAGATCAGTGGCACAGCCAATACCACTCCCAGTTCCACTAGATACCGCTCCCTAAGAGGTACTGTTCCATATCATCGGATCCAGAGGGCAGGTCAGCATTGTCACGGGACCCAATCAAGACGGTTCTTCACAGGGGTAGCTTGTAAAAGGTAAGCCTCATTCGATGCCGTTTTCTAGCTGCATTGTTTGAGTCGTAGAGCCAGGAAAAGAGTATTTTCTTTACCGAAGTTGAATCTGCGAGAGAACCACTCGAGATGTCTTGCTTTGTTGATGGGCACAAAGTATACAATGACATGTGGTTCCGTCAGTTAAACACAAGACTCAATCAGACATGTCTTTGTGTGTGCTATATGATGCCTAAACTGAGCTCATGTAGGTGCTCCGAGGTAGATGAATTACTCCTAGGCGTTTCTTTACCCCTGAGAGTAGATGCGACTTGTCAGGGATACATACACGGGACTACATAGACGACGGCATCTTGAGTTGGGTATCTCGCTCCAGTCTATTTTCACAAATCTAGTCTATGCTATACAAGTACTCCTACATGCGTCCCAGATGGCTTACAGCACAAAGTTGATCGTCTTGCCTCCCCTCACTGAAATAACTCTCCTTGCGGCGCGCAGGTTATACGGTCCGTCAGAGAATCGTGCAGCACCCTCCTCCGTGGCCATAATCTCCTTCACCATCCAGTCACGGAGCTCGTCGCCAGAGATCTCGGCCGGGGGCGGCGGGATCTTAACCACGGCGCGGACCTTGCCATTGACCTGTACAGCGCACGGCTGTACACGCGGACGGACTAGTTCGTCGAGGGAGGAGTCTGGGGCCGGGAATGAGATAGAGTGGAAGATGGAGGAAGTAGTAGAAGGGTGGAGGAAACTCCAGCATTCCTCGGCAAAGGCTGGCGTAATGGGCGCCATCATGGAGATGATTGCCTGGGCGGCCTCGCGCTTGATGAGTGGGCTGGCGGTTGTCTTGTCGACAAGGGTGTTGGTGAGGATCATGAGGTCTGATACGACCGTGTTGAGTGAGTAGACCTCCTCATATGAGGCGGTGATTGATGTGATGGTACGTTGAACTTCGCGCCAGAGGGCCGCCTCGGCGTCCCATTGCGCAAGCTCTTCTGCAGACATGGATTCAAGGCGCTCATGTTTGGCAGCTAGATAGTCATGAGCAGATGTCTCAGATAGAGGCTCATCGGCGAGGGCTGTGACTTGGTCATGCAATCGCTGGAGCCAGCGGGTCACACCCGAGATCTTGGCCTCATCCCAGTTGAGCACATCGCCGACGGGCGCCTGGAAGAGCATGTGCGCACGTGTGGCGTCGGCACCGTAACGAGAGATGAAATCGCTCGGGTCAACGCCGTTGTACTTTGACTTGGACATTTTCTCGAAGGCCACAGTAGCAAGTTGGCCAGAGGAGACCACCTTGGGCTTTGTGGGATCCGACAGGTCAACCTCGTCGGGCTTGAGGAAGCGTCCATTTTCAGGGTCAATAAAAGTTCTACCATGAACCATGCCCTGAGTGATAAGACGCTTAAATGGCTCAGCGGTGCCGAATGTCTCCTCAGAGTATTGAGGGAGCAGGGATGTCGAGGCGAGAAACTTGTAGATGAAGCGAGCATAGAGGAGATGAAGGATGGCATGTTCAATTCCGCCGATATAGGTGTCAACGGGAAGCGTCTTGCCAGCCTCAGGAGAAAGCGGCTGTTTGTCGTTGTGAGGATCTGCAAAGCGGGCGTAGTACCAGCTTGAGTCGACAAAAGTATCCATGGTATCCGTGTCTCTGCGGGCAGGGCCCTCGCACTTGGGACAAGTTGTGTTGACGAACTCAGGAGACGATTCCAAGGGATTGCCGCTCCGTGATGCTGCCCAGTCAACCTCGGGGAGTTCCACGGGGAGCTGGTCGTCTGGAACAGCCACAGGCCCGCAGGAGTCACAGTGAACAATAGGGATTGGTGTGCCCCAATATCGTTGGCGACTGATGAGCCAGTCTCTAAGGCGCCATTTCTCAATGGTTTTGGCAAGGTCTGCTGCCTCGAGCAGCTTCACAATCGCCGCCCCAGCATCGGTCGAGTGCTTCCCCTTGAAGGGCCCGCTATGCTCCGTCATGATTCCATGATCGATGAAGGGTTCGTTCTTCATAGCCGTTGTCGTCTCATCCTCCGAAGCCGAGAGAACTTGACGAACAGGCTGATCATAATGGTGCTCCTTCCAGAAGGCATGGTCTCGAAGGTCATGCCCAGGCACACCCATGACAGCGCCCTCTCCATAATCGCCAATGACATAGGGCGCAACATAAACAGGCAGGGAGACCTTGGTCGCGTCTGGAGTCTCCTCGTGGTAGGCAAGGGGGTTGATAGCCCGAACATGAGGTAGCAGATAGCCAACCTTGGAGTCTGGGGGTAGTCCAGGCATCGTGTCAAGGAAGGCTTGTAGCTCAGGGTCCGACTTTGCTAGCTGGTCTACAATGGGGTGGCTGGCTGCAAGCGCAAGATACTGCACACCAAAGAGAGTATCAGGTCGAGTTGTGAAGACTTCAATAGCAGCATGGATGTCGTGGCCCATGGCCAAAACAGGGAACTTGACAGTGGCCCCCGTCGATTTACCTAGCCAGTTCTTTTGTTGGGCCAGAACTCGTTCGGGCCAGGCATCCCCGTTCGAGAGTGTATCGAGTTCGTCGAGAAGAGCCTGGCGGAACTCCGAGGTGCGAAAGAACCACTGCTTGAGCTGGCGCTTCTCAACCTTGGCGCCAGATCTCCACGAGCAGCCATTGGCATCCACCTGCTCGTTCGCAAGGACAGTCTTGTCGACAGGGTCCCAATTAACCTCGGCGTCGGCCTGGTAGGCAAGACCTCGTTCGTAGAGCATAAGGAAGAGCTTCTGCGTGTGTTTGTAGAAGCTAGGGTCGCACGTTGCTAGTTCCTGGAAACAAGGATCAGTTTAGGCGTCACGTTGCATAGTCACGGGCAATACACACGCGATCCCAGTCCCAGCTCCCATTCATCAGCTTAATTTGTTCCTTCATCTTTGCCATGTTGCTGGTTGTCCAGATTCCCGGGGCTATTCCTCGTTCAAGGGCAGCATTCTCGGCGGGAAGACCAAAAGCATCCCAGCCCATGGGTAGCATCACTTTATCGCCCTTTAAGGTTCGGAATCGAGCAACAACATCGGCGATGGTGTATACGCGCAGATGGCCCAGATGAAGCGTCCCCGAGGGGTACGGGAACATGGGCAGCACATAGTGACTGTCCTGGCCTTGTGCTGGCTTGCCAGAAGAAACTCCATTCTGTTCGAACTCGTTCCACTTCTTGCGCCACTTGTCGTCCAGAGCAGGGAGATCGACGGCGTACCATCGTTGTGAGAGTGCACCGAGAGTCTTGGTGGTGGCGGTTGTCGTCAAGCGCGGGCGAGTAGCGCTTCGGATAGAGGTTGAGACGCCCGGCAAAGCGCGCCGAGCCGCGGCGTAGCTCATGAGCCTTCCGTGCAGCAGCGGCATTGGCGCGTCGGCATGATGCGAGGGGGCATCAATGGGGGAGAGAGGTTGGTTAGTGTAAAGATTTACACGATGCGGCAGAAGAGAGATGGAGCCCTATGAGTCTAGCGGTATAAAGCACAGATCCATAGCATGATAAAAATTAGAGCTCGGGCCATGCCGGTACCTGGGGCTCAGTCTCCAATGGGCGGAAATAGGCCCTGCATGATACCCGGTCCCAGGTACCGTGCTGGCAGCTGACACGGCAGTCGGTGCGTCATTGCTCTGCGCCAAACCGAGAACGGACGCTAAAAGAGAAAGAGCCCTGCTGAACCCCGCTACAAAAGATGCCCCGCCAACAAAACTCGTCCCCTCCAGCTCCGGCCTCCAGATGGAAAGGGACTTGTCTCTTGTTCTCCAAGTTATCCCCTTCGGACTCTGGTCAAACGGCAAGCCAGACGGTTCCTTCTCGATAAGAGACGTCTGCAGTCCCGGGGCGCTCTTCCCTTGAGCCGTATACTTGTTCTCTCGTCTTATCCTTATCCCCCAGATACTCCAACGCGACAACCCCGCCGACGATATCCGCCCAACCCCATCGGCGTCCAATATCATACATAGCCAGAACCATCCAAAGCGCTCGTCTCCCCCCGATAGCAGCTCCCCTCGAAGTACGCTACAATGGACAAGATCACGGATCGCATCGCCGCTCTGCCGGCTGATGGCTCCTACTTCTCCCTCGAGTTCTTTCCTCCCAAGACCGCCATGGGTTTCTCCAACCTCCGAGACCGTCTCCATCGAATGGAACGAGCCCTTCGGCCGCTTTTCGTCAACGTAACCTGGGGCGCCGGCGGCAGCACTTCTCAGAAGTCGCTCGAGCTAGCCGAGCTGTGCCAGAGGGAGCTGGGGCTTACAACCTGTCTGCACTTGACGTGCACAAACATGAGCAGAAAGCTCATCGATAAGGCGCTGGAAGACGCAAAGGCACTGGGTATTCGGAATATCCTGGCTCTGCGAGGCGATCCTCCCCGGAGAGAAGAATATCGCGACCCCGAAGATTCAGAGGATGATGGTGGCCAGGACTTCAATTGGGCTGTCGACCTGGTCAAGTACATCCGCAAGACCCACGGCGATTACTTCTGTATTGGTGTAGCCGCCTATCCTGAGGGACACGCAGAGGAGAGCCACCCACTGGGACAGAGCTTGGAGCATGATCTGCCCTATCTTGTCCAAAAGATCCAAGCTGGCGTCGACTTCATCATGACCCAGCTCTTCTTTGATATTAAGGCGTACGAGCATTTTGAGAACACCCTACGCGACCATCCGAGCGGCGCTTTCAAGACCATACCGATTATCCCAGGGCTCATGCCCATTCAGAGCTACCAAATGATCAAGCGAACAACCAAGTTGAGCCACGCCAAGGTGCCCGAGGAAATCCTGTCCCGCCTCAATTCCGTCAAGGGAGATGATGAGCGGGTCAAGATGGTTGGTGTGGATATCGTCAGTGAACTGGTAGAAAAGGTCAAGGACATCAAGTCCAAGACGCCGGGACCCAAGGGCTTCCACTTTTACACACTGAACCTCGAAAAGGCAGTGTCTTTTATCTTGGAACGCACGAATCTCATCCCTGAGCCTCCGGAGGATGAAGAAGCAGTTGTGGTCGATGATGCCATTCCTATCCCCATCCCCGCGCTGCAGGTCAACGGTAGTACCAACCTGCGCTCTGGGAGTCACTCGCGTTCTCGGCAATCGAGACGCCACTCATCTGTCGGGTCAGACCCCCACAACCGCGTTATCGTGGGCGATCGGCCAGCCACACACCCCGAGTGGGAGGCTACCGGGCAGGAGGCCGGAGTGCGCGCCGAGGCCATCAACACGCGCGCCAACACACTTGCCATCTCGGAAGGTGAAGGCGTTCTGGGCCGAGAGGCTACATGGGATGACTTCCCCAACGGTCGTTTCGGTGACGCCCGATCTCCAGCCTACGGTGAGATTGACGGTTACGGCGTGAGCCTCCACATGTCGGTCACACAGGCCGTCAAGCTCTGGGGCAACCCGAAGACGCGGCAGGATATCAACGACCTCTTCGTCAAGCATATCCAGGGTGAGCTCTCGGCTATCCCTTGGAGCGAGGAGGAGCTTCTTGCCGAGAGTTCGACCATCCAACCTCACCTACTACAGCTCAACAGAAAGGGCTGGTGGACCGTCGCTTCACAGCCTGCCGTCAACGGCCTACGCTCCAGCGACGCAACGTTCGGCTGGGGTCCGCCTAACGGTTTCGTGTTCCAGAAGTCGTTTGTCGAGTTCTTCATCCCCACGACCGAGTGGAACACACTCAAGGAGAAACTCGTGTCATCAGAGTATTGTGACTCGGTGTGCTTCTATGCCGGCAACGGCCACGGCGACTTTGTCTCATCAGACAACGGTCACGTGAACGGAGGCGCGGCTCCCGGCCCGAGTACCAACGCCGTTACGTGGGGAGTGTTCCCCGGGAAGGAGATTATCACGCCGACAATTATTGAGGAGGTGAGTTTCCGAGCTTGGTGCGAGGAGGCGTTTGGCATCTGGGGTGAGTGGGCCAAGGTGTACGGGCGGGGTTCGGAGAGTGAGAAGCTGTTGAACGGTATCAAGGACGAGTACTGGCTGGTTAACCTGATTCATCATGATTTTGTTGAAAAGGATGCTTTATGGCAGGTCTTGACAAGTTGAGCGAGGTGTTCTTGGTTGGGAAGGTGTACTGTATGTAGTAGGTTTCAAGGCAAATAATGTCAAAAAGTAAAAGTACATGTTTGCAACAGGAGTGCATACAATCATCTGCCATGAAGGGACATGTCACAATGTCACGCCTCGGCATGACCAAGTACTGTTAGACTCACATACTTTATTACTAGTGAGTGCTACCTTGCTAATTCTCATACACACCCCGTATTTTCGTTTCCGTTCCTTTCCATAGCCGACATGTGAGGGAAGATATCATGAATCCCGAGCCCGCTTAGATAAAGGAAAGACCGCGTTCGCACTTGTGGACCTGTGAGAGAGATCCTGGTATATAAACCATGTACCATGAAAGAAAATAAAAGTCGATGTAGAGTACCTGATGGGTAAAAGAGGCTTTGTGCTTTTTGAGGAAAATCGAGTTGAGGGGTATCTGCGAAAAATAAAAGAGGAGGGCGAATGGCGTTGTCGCAGAACTAAAGGGTGCATCAAAGCATTTGTGATACCGAAAACGAAAAACGGAAAAAGTCGAAATAGCCATGTCGTTACCAAGATTAAATCAGTACGTCGTCTTCATTCCGAGACGATTCGTATAGTACAGTGGGTGCTGAGCAATATATTCGTGCCGTAATGAAGTAGACGATGCCATCCACTCGAGACTCGAATACTTGCTCATGGGAGGTGGTCATTCAACCCACACAGAGAGGGAGTTTCCGAGTTGAGAGACTTAGATCTCTCCATCACCTCCGTAGTCCATGTAGGATGCGTCGTTGTGACCGGTACCGAAGATGTCGGGCGAGTCAAAGATGTCCGGAAAGGCTGCGGTAGGCGTGTTCATCATGTTGAGGTTGTGCGGCGGGCCGGTCATGAAGTCTGAGGTCTGAGGCTTGCGCTCGACGTGTCCAAAGATGGACGTCTGAGCCACGGGAGCAGGCGCAGCGGCAGGAGGAGCAAGAACAGGGGCGGCCATGACAGGGCCGGTGGGCGTGGCGACCTCCTCAGGGGGCGACTCGCTGCTGTACATTTGCGCAGAGGCATCGGCGATGGTAGCGGCGGCCTTGACGGCAGCAGAGCGAGAAGGCGTAGGGTTCCGAGCGGGACGGCCGGTTGTCTTTGCTCTCTTGGAAGGGGTGACGTCCATGGCGTCATAGTTGGTGTCGAAGTCCTCGTCCTCATCCTCGGACAGGGAGCGCTTGATGGGACTCGAGACGGGGACCGCGACCTTGCGCTTGGCGCCCTTGCCGGAGCGGCTGCCCGGCTGGCTACGAGCCGGAGTCGGCTTGGAGGGCGTCCCGGGGGTGCCAGTGCCGAGGGACAGGCAGTTGGCCACGTCGCCGCCGTCATTGGCGGTTTGGCGGAGGGCCTCAGCGTCCTTCTTGATGGTGCGGAACTGGAACTGGATGCCATCTGTGGTTGACTGGCCAAAGTACTTGGCGATGTCTAGAGGAGAGAGAGAGGAGTGGTAAGCAAGCAGTCTAGAACAAGAAGAGTGAGGATTGGAGAAGGCGGTTGACAACTCTGGGACCAGGGCATAGGGGTAAGGGGCATAGAGAGAGGGCACTGGGAATCGTACTGTTCTTGTCGATTCCTCCCTGAGTAGCAGGAAGGATGTTCTCATCGGTGGACAAGTCCTTTACATCGAGGCCTTGCTCGCGAGCCAATGGAATAATTTGGGCGGCCGCACGCACGCGACGGAAGCGATGGTTCAAAGCATGTTCAGTCATGTCTGAGCCATAACAGTTGACAATTTCTGGCGAGAGAAAAGAGTCAATTCTCTGCTCTTCTGCGACTTTATCTCAAGGATGTTGTCCTCCAGCGATATACTTGCCCACTTTGCGCGCTTGCACAGAAAAGGGAGAAGCGATAGCATGGGGGGAGGGCATGAAGCACAAAGAGGCACAATGGTAGGAGATGGACAATGTGTCTTACCCTTGTAGTTCCACTTGACTTCGGGGTGCGCGGCGACGATGGCGCGGACCATACGGGCCTGGGCCTCGTAGGTTTTGTAGTTTGCCTTGGAGTTTGCGGGAGGCATGATGGCTGGTCAATCGAAGATCTGGTGGTGAATGTTAGTGATGGTGTTGTGGAAGGGTTTGTGGTTGAAGGAAAAGAAGAGCAAAGATGGAACGGGGACGAAAGATGATTCTAGGCAAATGAAGAAAGAGAGGAGATTATGACAAGGAATGACAACGCTTTAGGTAATGCGCGAGAAGTTTGAGGAGAAAGAATGATGAAACCACACAAGCAAAACGGAGGGCGAACTGACCTGGACGAAAGGAAACGTGTCGCAGAAATGTCGCTGGGGATATGTGAGTTGGTTTGCAAGGACTATAGCGTCAAAGAAGACTGAAAGAAAGAATGCGCCGGCGGGTCGAAAGAAGAAAGCAAGCGGCGAAATGATGCCGCAAGATGGTGATGGTGATGAAGAGAAAGAAAGCGGAACTCGAATCGAGTGGTAACGAAAGGAAGAGGAGGAGATTGCTATGACGCAAGGGGAAAGAGGAAACCACAAACGAAAAGAGCTGCCTAGAAATAAAGCGTTTGCTAGACTAGTGAAGGTGCAGTGATGGGAATGTGTTGCGATCGAGGCGAGGTGGATGTGTGGAGGGAGTTGAAGTGAAGATGGAAGAGGCAGCCAAGTTTTGTTTATCAGGGGTGAAGTGACGGTGATTCACAGACGGTGGACTCGACGAGATGGAAAGCGCAGGGGAAATGGCAAGACTCCAAAGAAAATGCGATACTTACCCTGACCGAGTTTCTGAACTATGCCTCGATATCTTTTTTCGGGTGTAGATAGGTAGGCAGTATAGACGAGGTCTGGAGTTGGGAGCCGTTGGCGGTTAGTTGCCGGGCGACCAAACATGTATACGTGCAAAAGCAAGCAAACGGGCGCATACCTCGACGAGTCGCAAAACTCCAAATTTGGCACGATAAAAGTCGACTCGACTATTCTTGATTTAACAGATACCAAATATGATGTTTTCAAGAAATCCAGGCAATGGATGAGTGTATCGAGTTGCGGTTGCGGACCTCGAAATAGGAAACACGGGCCGATAGACGCCACTGAGATTGGTGAAACACAACCGTGTCAGTGCAGGCAGAATTAAGACAAAAGAATATGTCTCGTCACAAAAAGTAGAAGGTCTGAGACTGGACTGAGATGAACATGTCCCAAATGAGAGTGATGTGGATGGCGAGACCCGAGTGTACAACAGCAGAGCCAGAGAAGTCGGGTGGCTGGGGCATCTCCTGGTTGGAGGTGTTGGATGGTGAAGTCGAGATAGTGCGTGACTAATGGTGACAGCAGGCGTCCAGAGATGTTCAACATCAACACAAGTGCATCATCTCAAAAAATCGGGGGAAAAAAGTCAATGTGCACGGGATGATATAGCTATATCCATCATCCCTTCAATTAGTTCTATACTCTATGTTTCGCTGCGTATGTGGTGGTGTATATCCAACTGCCCAGTTGTATCCAAGGTAGCCAGCCCCCTGCGAGACCATGTACCCCGCTAACAGAAGATAACGGCGGTCGCATGTTCTGTGGTGGTGGTGCACTTTGCTTTGTGCCTGTTTCAGGAGACAAGCCAAGCCCAAAAAGCCAAGATCTGTCAAGCCAAGCCCCGGCAATCGCGGGAGGATGGCCCCAATTTGTGGAGCTTGGCCTCGAAACTGCGAGCTTGGGGTCCAGCCAAGAAGAGACAGCATGAGATCAACAGGCACTGCGCCCGTTATAATCCTGCCTTTCTCCTCTTCAACCAGTCCCAAACACAGAGTCTAGTCGACTCAGCTATGCCTCCAACTCCATCTCCTTCATTCAGGAGGCCATCCGCTTCATGAATTGCTTCAGATTGGCTCAGTTCATGCCCTGTTCCGTCTCTTTCTTGGGAGCCTCTAGTTTCCCCTTCCCTCCCTCTCTCTGCAATCATCAAGAACACATCCTCTCATGGCTCATCACTCCTGCACCGCTCTCTTGGTATCTTCATCCAGCACAGAAAGAACAACCATCACCAAATCATTAAATCATCTATACTTAATGACATCGGCAGTGCCTACTCGGCCTGGTCCGTGTCGATAAAGGGGGCCGGTCGCCGGGTCGGAGTGAGGCTCCGGCTGTGGCTTCGCGTCGTCGACTTGGGCGCCTCCCATTCCGTCATGGGGTGCTCCTTAATTGTCGATGGGATCTCCCGCGCACTGTACAAAAGGTACTGGAAGCCCAGGAAGAAGTCACACGACGCCTGGAACATACCCGAGATCTTGAATGACCATGGGATCTCGGTTTTGGCTGTAAAGAACCAGAACAGCTTCATGGTATCACCACCGATCCACGCTCCCAGCACCGACAATCGCAATCCCTTAGATGACTTGGATCGGTAGTTGACAAGAATCTGCGGGATAGGGAGCGTCGCCTCCACACCGAGTCCAATGCACCCGATAGCGTTTGCATAAGCAGCGTAGATTCCGGGCATCTGAGAAAGGAGGAGCTCCAGGATGACGAGACCGGCAGCAAAGTACATGATAGCATGCCAGTATCTAGGCTCCAATTAGTTCCCCGCGCTCAACCAAGTAACAATCGTTCAGAAGGGGGCACCCACCGTCGAGGAGACCGCCATTGCCAGAAGTTGTAAGGGCGCTGAAAGCCAAACAGCGTGTCATCGGCCCCGGCAAAGGGGAGACCAGCCTCTCCGCCCTTAGTGGGAGGGGGCGGGCGGTAGTCGAGCGCGACCTTGAGGAGGACGACTTGGACAATGACCATAAGCAGCGACTGGAGGAGGAGACTCGTATCGTATTGGGCATGAGGCCAGTAAAAGATCCTGTGGTTCGGAAAGCGCGGGTCAGCCAAATGTCGCGCCGGTCACGCCGGGAGAGGGAAGCTCGAACCTCAAAAAGGACGCGACAAGCATGATGAGAGGGATGTCGAGGGAGAAGCCGGCGCTCGTCTTGTTGCGGTGCATCGAGATGATCTGGTCGCTGTACGACAGGATGGGGGACATGACGATGAAGAACGGGGCCACCCAGGCCGTGAGCTCCATGATCCAAGCCATGAGGTCTTGATCCATCTTGGCGGTGTTTCCTTTACGCGACAGAAAATGGGTGAAGCGCAATGGAGGATGGTATTATCGAGCGCTGCAAGACAGAGGGTCGGAGTGGGAGAGGATCGAGGACGGAGATAAGGAGGAGGCCTGCGACAATGACGACACGCTCATTCGGACGCGAGAAGAATTAAAAACGCCAGAAAATGCGACAAGCGGATTAAAAATCGATCGACCGCCGAGAAATATGTACGCGGGCGACACGAGACAATCGAGAAGAGAAGATGAGAGAGAGAATGGATGCAAGAGTCAAGTCCGAGAGGTGTTGAACAGGAACAGGGGGGAAAGGGAGAGGCCGAGCACGAAGCAACCCAGACAAATTTGCGGTCTTCTAGAAGAAATTAATAGATACGGGCTGCCCAACTGCAGGTGGTGAGGTGGAGCCCCGGAGCAGGCGTCCCCAAGGTTTCAGTGGGCAGAACCTTGGGCTACAGTGCCTGCAGGGCCGCGGGCGAGAGGCTCTGCCCTCTGTAATGGCGTTCCCCACAGGGGGTTCCTCGCTGAGGTCCAGGCTTTTGGGCTAAGCCAAGTCAAAGTCAAGCCCTCCCCTAGGCCCCTTTGAACCAGCATTTTGACAAGGCGGGCGGGCGAGATCGACGGGGGCGGCAGTTCGGCTCATGTTGCGAGCCACTGAGGACAGATCCAATTCCGTCGCAATGCCATCTGCCCTATCAAATCCACATGCTCATGTGCCGTGGACCCGTTCGGCTGGGATCTTGTTCCATTCCCGGCCAGATGCCCAAGCCGGATTGGCCATCTCCAGCCTGCACGTCTGTCTCTCTCCGTCTCCAATACCAGAGGTCGCCCTCTCGTCTCTCCTAGATCAAGTTCCCATTTTATCACATCCTCCGCTGTTGTCATCAGTCTGTAACTCGGCAGTCGTGGCTTGAACAGTGTCACTCTCCACCCCTGTCGCCTTGCACGTATCACCGCTATCATCACTCTCGGTAAGCACCGGAAATTGCTGCGGAGCGGATACGATGATCACCACCAGCACATGCTTTTCGCCTTGACGGGCAGTCAGTCAATGTAGAGGACGAGGAAGACGCATGGACGTCAAATTTGAAACAATTCAAGACAGCCACATGTGACAGTTTGCCCATCTACTAGGAACACCCATGGCCAGCCAGTATTCGTATTGATGTCGATAAGCGACCATCCCCGGATGAGTGAGATTTATTACGGGGTAATCCCTTCCAAATCCTATACGAGGCAGCGGGTACTGGTGCTTTATAACACAAGATTGACTTGTATGACACGAGGTTGATGACTCGTTTGGGCAAGCTGACATGCTGTCCTGCGAAGCCTGTACCACTGCTTTTGATGTCGACCAAGTTTGCATCCTCTTCAACAAACATCCTCTGGCTCACATCACACAACCATGACTCTCAAATGACTACCATTAGGCCAAGGGCTTAAAGATACTATCATAAAAGGAACTACAGTCTTGGCTCCTATATGATATTAATCTTTATGAAATATACCTAAGTTTAGCTTTACTATGGCATAAGGATTTATCTCATATTTGATAGCGAAGTCACAGTTGTGAGGTCAAATGATAGTAAGAAGAGCGATGGTTTTCTCTAGCTGCAGCCACAGCTGCAAAGCCCTGTTGGCCCCACAACCGTGGCTGCTCACGTGACTCAGTCACGTGGACCCCGAGGGGATGCTTCACGCATCAATATTCCTATGTTTTATGACGATAACTAGGCTGTATTAACTGTAGATCTAATTAATATTTAGCCCCGACTACCTAAGCTTTATGCCTTGGCTTGCTTCCGCTCTAGTGCCTTCTCCAAAGTTTCGACCCTCTCGTCAATCTTCTTGAATGCCCAGCCCTGGAACGCCGACGGGTAGACGAAGGGACGGAGGTCGAATCTATGATCGTCAGGGGAGTAGCTCTCCGCATGGTAAGAAGGCGTCGCTACAGTGGCCTTATGTCTAGAAATAGTGATTAACGAGCAACACTACACGACGAGGCATCTGTTTACTTACCTGTTAAGGAAGTGGAAGTGGTAGAACCGCTTCACCTTGTCCGCCACCTCGCGTGGGCTCAGCTTACGTTCCTGACCCCATTCAACAACAAGCCTCAAAAACATGCCGTACGGCCCAAGCTTGTGTTGCTTGCGTAGAGTCTGTCAACGATAGTTAGCTTGGTCATAGTTGCTGCCTTCACTGATCGTACTTACACCGAAGCGGGACAATTCGTCATATGTCATACCCATGTCGGCTTCATCGCTCTGAACATAGTCTTCAGTGATGGGCTCAAGCTCGGCCGTGGGGATGGCATGAATGAATTCTTCTAGGATGGGCATGTCGAAACGTTTGGCGGCGAAACCGATAAACCCCTTGAGGTCCTTCTTGGAGATGGACCCGATTGGGTTAAGATCAGCGGAGCTGCAATCGTACTTGGTGAGATCTACAACAGAGTCAGTACCGTATCAACTCAGCAAGTTAGGTAGAGCCTATGGGTCATCATATCCCTATCCTAATGCTCAAGATCGTTAGCCAGAGGCTATTAACGTCCTTAGCTGCGGGTAAGCCTATAGAATACTATAAGACAGGGATAACTAGACTCATATGCTCTACCTAACTTGCTGATGATACGGTTTCTTCTATTTGAATAAATTCGGTTGGGTAACTCACAGCCTCGGAGGCATTCATCAACATTGCTGGATCCAAGGACGAGCAGACTGCCTCCGCCAGGTCGCTGCCGAACTGTCGGAAGCATCTGAGCAAAATAGTATGCAAGGACCATGCGGCTGCGGGCCTGGATGTTTTGCAAAGCCAAGTTCTCGGTAACTGATCCTCCGTGAACCTTGAAATTGGGCTCAAACCCTGTGCTTTGAGTAAGTAAGTTCTTGGTGGCGTTGAAGGTATCGTCGATGTTCATGTCTGTGTGATGAGCGCCAATGCGCTCCGCGAGATCCTTGGCGCGCTGCCGAGTCTCCTTGCTGCTCTGCTTGGCCATTCCCATGTACACAGTATGGAATATTTGGTTGCAGAATTCCTCTGGAGTGTTGGGCAGCTCTTCCGAGTAAGCTGCAATCCTCTTCACGTCGGCGATTACTTCCTCGTTGCCTTCTTTGATCGCTTGAACCACAAGTCGGCACATGCTGAAAACAATCGTGGCTGTTGCGCATGAATCAATGCCTCCAGAGAGAGGTACCAAATAGCCCGAGGCCTTGCTTCGTCGCAAGTAATCCCAGAGCCAACACGCGGGACCCAGTGCGATTTCCTCCTCTGGGAGGTGATATCGTGCCGGTCTGGCAGGCGTCGGGGCTCTAAGAACGTCGATGTCGCTATGAGAAAGACTAAAGTCGACCTCGATCCTCTCGTATGTTGGCGCTTGCGTGGCTTGGAAACCACGAGATGGTGCGAAACGGTAGGCTCGCACTTCCTCGAGGTCAACTGTTGCAGTCACCACCTCAACGTCGTCCAAGCTGAATTGTGAGCCTTGAGCGACAATTTCGCCGTTGACCATGATCATCGAGCAACCATCATAGAGTAGGCGGTCGCCGTCGCAGCCTGACTGATTTGCGTAAAGATAAATACCGCCGTTCTTGCGGGTGGCCTCTTGGATCAAAGCAATGCGCTCGTTGAGTTTGCGCAAGCTATGATGCGACCCGGAACTGTTGGTAAAAATCTCGACACCATTCAGGGCCATGTTAATGTGCGGCGCCTGAGGGGTGAAGAGCTCCTCGCAAGTCTCGGAGGCAAGAGTGGTGTCATTTAGCGAGAGGACGACATCACCGATAGGGATTTGGCGTGTTCCCTGGTGTTTCTGGATCCGAGGCGGAAGATTATACTGCTCAACATGCCTTGGCCTGTTCCAGGGAGTGAAGAATCGGTTCTCGCGGAAGTTTCCATCGTTGGCTAGGTAGATCTTGGGACGGAGACACAGCAGCTTGCCGTCGAGGATCATGGCACGAGCGTTGTACCGACACCCTCTGTGCATGATGGGCAATCCCACGTCGACAAGAATGCCGTGAAGCGACGAGTCTGTCAGTATACTGAGCAGCATGTCCAGGGCATGGTCGTAGACATCGCCTTCAAGGAAGTGGTCGAGGCAGCCATAGCCGCTGATCTCCAACTCGGGACCTGTTCGAAGGGAGGCTCCGGCCTCCTTGGCCTTGATAATGCTCTTCTTGATTCGAGCAAGGTTGCCCTCCCAGTCAAGAGCCCACTGGTTGAGGGAGCATGTCGCCAGGGTGAGCATGGCGGGCGTTGATCTTGAGACAGGGAGTTAGTGAATGCCTTCAATCTTGGACTTGACTCACTTGAGGTGGAATGAGTACAATTTAAATCCCTTAACGGAGAGAGGCAAGAGTCTGGATTGGATGGCGGGGTTGATGAATAGGTACAGAGCTGGGGCTCATCAATGGTGGGGTTGAAGTCAGGTTGGTTGGTTGGCTGTGGGGAGAGAACACTCCACTGCGCCTGCCAAAAATCGGAGCTGTTGCCGTCTTACACGGGGCGTTCCTTCTTCGGGCTAGTCACGCTCCGCTCTACCGACGACCTGGAGGTTTTGTCCTGAACAAGCACAGGGTAAAGGCTGCTTGATGATCGAAATCGAGATTCAGAGGTTTTTGTGAAGGTGGAAAGGAATCATCTTCTTCAGGTTGAGCAGTTTTTATAGCCATTGGTAACCTTTCACGATGCACGTGATGCAATGCGTCTTCAAAGGCAACTGTGCTAACATTGGGCTGTGATACTACATAGATGCAACGCAAAACTGTCTTCTTTGTTGTTATGGAAGCAACCTGTCCTTGTAGGAAGTGGAATAGCTACCTAATTATCCTATGTTTTTTGACATGCGTGAGACAGCTAAACTCCCTCGCCGAGCATGAACTTTGCGCTGGCCCGGGTGATCCTCTCAACTACCTTGAGTTCCTCGTCTCCCCGTGGCGCATACACCATAACAAGCCCAATATATAAAATCACACCACTCAGCGGGTGACGCTCAGCCCAGCCTCTTTCCAAGATCAGTTTGGCATCCTTCGGGGCAAGATTGAGGTGCAGGGAGCCGTCACTTGCGTGCATATGCGCTATCTCTCCCTTGGTCCTCTTGGCCACGGGATGTGTAGGGTTGCTTGAGACTACGAACAGAGCTGGCCCATGGCGTTCTGCGTAGGAAGTAGCAATCTTTAAGTCTGAGGGAGACGATGATGCTAGAGACTGAAGGAAAGTTTGGTAACGCTATGGTGGAAGCAACTATTAGCCACGATGCCCATGCGGATGACTAAAGAGCTGTAGAGACTGAAATACCTCCTTGGTGTGTTCATCGGCTAACTCAGTCAACTGTCGACTGGGAACTGTCCAGCTACCAACTATCGGCCTCGGCGGAGATCGCTCCGGAATATCTTGCTCAGATAGGAACGCAGCATTGCCATTGGGCCCGGATGTGGCAATGACTTTTGGGTCTTCGTAACAGGCTGTTCCGCAAGTCTCCCTCCGAAGAGGCTGGAAGCACATCTGGGTGATGTATCCCAAGATGTTGTGAGGCGGCCCGCCGGGACCGATGGCGATGTAATCGCGATAGTCCTTGAGGAAGAAGCGGAACACGGGGATGCCGATGACAGCGGCCGCCAGGGCTGTAACGACGACACGCTGGTTGTGGGAGGCGAGCTGAAGCAATGACTTGAACTGAGAATCCATGGTTTTGGATTTGAACGTTTGATGACGAGATGGATGAAGAGCTGGTTGCGAGAGCATTTTAATACTACACCTGCATGTTATATCCGGAACCCGGCATTTTGCCTTGCGATGCAAAAGCCCGAAGGTTGATGTCGGACCAACTTGGAAAATGCCGAAATCCGTACAAAAATGTTGATTAATCAAGAACCATTTCGAGTTGCTGTTGGCTGTGTTTTGTCTATTGATTGACGAGGCGCAGGCTCAATGTGACGTATCCTGTCCGACGTGGCGTTGCGCGAGTGCGAGTTTTGGTAGATCCACACAAAAGGCATCCGAGTTGCATGGACCAAGCACGCCAGCACTATGCTCTAGCAAATGCACTAGGGATAGTTGCCATATTAACGGATCAATGCTACCTCGGCAAACTGCTAGTATCTCTATAAAACAAGTGTTGACCAAACAGAGACAATTCGAGAGCTGTGTAACTCGATAGATTAGCTGCCTTCAACATATGGCATAGATGTTCCAAGATGCCACTGTTGCAAAGCGGATACGGCCCTTGCAACCAGCTAGCAATGCACAAATCTATGAGTTTGATTAATTGAACATACCATTGGCCCATACGAGGACATTGTCGAGTTGTTGCGTGTTGTCTACCCAGTCCGTCACTAGATGGTCGTGCGGTTTACTATGGTAGGTCTTGATCAACCAGCCACGCGACTCTGGGCGTACAAGCAGCCTGCTGGGTAGTTTGTTTTCAAACAGAGACCTATTTGTTTCATTCAGGCAGACTACCAAAATGCAGGAAATGTGATTAGTTGTAAGGCTGCGGCCACCTAGTTTTCCCATCCTCTTCCTCTTCCTCGGTGCACAAGAGCCTTGGATCAACGAACCGAGTCGGTGAAAGTAGAGATGAGATGAGACAGCTCTGCGTGATTTATCCTCACTGGTTTATGGATATAACTCTTGGAGGTGTCATCTGTTTCCAGTGACACATGTGGTTGGGCGCAAGGTGAAAGAGAGATAAAAGGAGGAACTACGCTCCCTTCTCATCATATATGATGCATCACCACAATAAAAGTATAGCATAACACCCCAGTGTGTACTATTATCGCCATTTCTGTCAAATCGTTGGGACTTGTCCGGTAGCAAAACTTATCGGGGTGCAGCTGCCCTATCAACAACACCCGTTGCACATGTCTCCTCGTCCATCAAGACCAGAGTCGTTAGTCTTGAAGCATTTGAACTTGTAGCAGCCAAGTTCCATGGCCTGCTTTATGTCATTAAGGTATCACATATGCTCCATTATGCTTTGGTCGGGTCGAATGATGACGAGATCGTGTCCAGTGAGGGAACTCGTAACTGCACGTGCTAACCGACTTATAGCCCACAAGCTCTAACCTATAGTTCGGCTACATTTGTAGTGACAGGAACGTCTTGGTTGTTTCGGGAAATACGTAGTCCACTCTGTGAGCCCAGCTGGCCCTCTGATGCAGAACAACGAGTCCGAATGCTACTACCATCCGGCCAGGGGAGTCATGTCGTAGCACTTTCACAGATTCCAGGGCAACTACAGTACAACATCATCATGTTCAATGTAATATATTGTGCCTTGTCGAGGTCCAAACGGTCTTGGTGGCAGTTGAGCATGCCACGTCCATCCTACCGTCTTGTGTGCGACTCAGCTACAAGAGCAACACCACAGCACGACCAGCCTTGGGTTTAGATGATGCCTCACCTATTCCTCTCACTTCAGGGAACCAGCATTTCACTACTCATCTTGTCAGGGGCATCGAGTTGTATCAGTAGCGTGAACCCAGCGGGTGAGTGTCTGCACAGGTTTGGCTACCCTCTCCATGGGGGCTCGGGCTAGGTAACATACAGTTCAACAGCCCAGGATACGGTGTATGCTCATTCATACATAGTTTTCGGCTGTAACGTGTGCATTCTTGTCATTGTTTCCATATCGATGGTGGAGACGACATCCTCAACTCACCAAACAGCCGATATCTCGTTATAGGGTAGTTGACATGGCCATGGAGTTTAGGGGATGGATATGGCCTTGTCAACATCTCGCGTCTATAATAATAGTGTAATGGCCTAGTTCTCTGTGCGTTCTTTTCTGGTCATTTCTTTTTCAGCATACCCTGCTAGCTCGTGGTGTTGGCTGTGTAGAATACAGTTGACACTCTCGTTTGTCTCTCGGAATAAACTCTCCGCAGCGCATAAGACTCCCAACAACCTCATCGTCACTCTCGCAACCCTGGGATAGATTTGCGGTCTGCAATTTACTGTCCGCTTAATAATTAATCGACGTGATATGATAGTCGTCGACTAAAGTTGAGTTTCAAACTGTAAGTTGGGGTTGCAAAACTAACGTCGTATATAGGCCAGTCAGCATAGGGTGTTAGTGATGCTACTCAATCCCACGGTAGCAAATGGATTGAAACACATTGACCCATGGTTCATGACTCAATGCCAGTAGATCACACAACGTAACAGCACTCTATTTCTGTTGCATGGCCGGCATACAGTGTCTGCGGCCGTTGGTTTAGGGCTGATGTCCAAAGTACTGTCCTGTGCTGCAGCTTCGCCACCACGCCTCACCAACGTCTATTATGTGTCTGCCTTGTCGGCACTGGCTAGGTCCCTCATACGACCATCTCTAGCTTAGTTTCACATCACCACCATCGTCATTACTGTCACCTCTCTCAACTTACCTCAAAATGCCGGCACTCTGACTCGGCATTATCGTCCCGATGTTGCCACAATGCCAGTAGCCTTGCAGCGGCATCTCGCACTCGGCCTGAGCCTCATCGGCGGAGCATGTACCGACCGTTTAGGGTAGCACGACGGGCCGTCCATTCCAGGTATCACAAGCCCGTGTCTTGCTGGTCACTGCCAGCACTCGATAGTCTGACGATTCGAGTCACCACTTCGTTGGTCTCCCTGCCACAATTCCCCGTTCCATCATCCGGCAGCCGCGGCTGTGATCCGAAGGCAGAAAGGTCTCCATTGCAATAAGGTGAGGCTTCGGCATCAGGTCAACAAGAGGCTTGGTGTCAGAAATGCCGGTGGAGCTGCCTCGTACACTGTCGAACCAACGTTGGCCGATGGTAACTGTTGTATATGGGATCGAGGTGCCTGCTCGCACTTGCTCGCACTCTGGATCGAGACTATGTGACGGCGGAAAAGATTTACCGGCCTGGGGGCGTGCGAGATAAGGGGTGGACTGCCGGGCCCCAGATCTAGCCCGCCCGCTGCAACCAGTCAACGTCAGCTTCCCGCGCCAAGAAGCTTGGGCGATTCTGTCTCAGCGTGAGACAGCCAAAAGCCCCATCGTCAGAGCGGCAGCTACTGGCCGAGGGCGCAAGGGACCCGACACGCTAACCCGGCGCTGCTCCGAACGACGTTGATAGGATAGATGGTCCCAGCCCGCCGCCCCGGGCCGTGCTGCCTACCCTAGAGCCACCGTCATGGATGCCGGACTTGTGGTGAAATGCCGAGTGACTGAGTGTGTCCTCCGGAGATGTAGATGGCTTACACGATGCCATTGTGGCTAAGCCACCGGCAGCCAAACCTGGCCGCTCGGGCTGTACCTGGCAATCCAACAAGCCTCGTGCACAAGAAAAACACTGTCCAGATCTAGCAAAAAGGTTTGCGTCTACGCCACCGATCTTTCCCTGCAGTCAGCACTGAAGAACCGTTTCACTTCTGCAACGGAAGCCCGTACCTGTCTGTCTGCTCGTAGCGCGTACGTACTCCCTCTGCACTCGGCCGTCCAAGACGAAGCACGTCCAGGGTCAAAGCGGAAGACGACCCGTACGGCCCGAAACTGGGGGCCGCCTCGGTCTTGTCAAACAAGAGCGTGGCGAGCGTACGGCCTAGCAACTACCTTGTGTGCTGATCCCAATGCACTCTCTCACCAACATGGGGAAAATCAACGACAGCGCAGCACAACAGCCTTTCGTCCTCGTCTACCAAGTTTCTTGTTCGACCCCTGGATCCTGATGGCACCGAGTACGTACAGTAGCCACGACGGACTCGATGGTGGGTCGGATAAGCCGCACTCTACGGCGTGATTCTCGGCCGCGTCGGTGTGATATTGCATCTTACCTGCGCCAGCAGGGCAGGTCAAACGTCTCAAGAGGCAGAGAGTTGGATTGTGCATCCGAGAGTGACCTGCCAAATCAACTTAGCAGGTTATCCTAATCGAGATTTCGCCGAGTAGGAGACCTGTCTGTTTGCTTGTTGCAGTCTCTTTGCCGCATCTAGTACAACCTTGTACGGGCCATGAGAAGGTAGAGGCAAGAAAAAAAGCAAGCAAACCGATCCAGACGAGATGTCAAGGTTCGTCTGCTGTAAGGGCCCCCTGGAGAGTGATCCTTTGTACAGTACACCATGGGATCTCTGCATGTGGATGCCGGTACTTGCTGCTTCTTGCTTTTGTACATATCTGGTCCAGATCGGGTGCTTGAGCCGGCACCCGCCCGCCTCGAGGTTTCTGTCATAAATGATCTAGAAGGGAACACAAGCTCAGTGACCTTTCACATGTTTGCATGGGCCCGGGCCATGGGGCTCTGCCAGGGAGTCCGGCAGGCTTTTTGCCCACATAGGGCGTTTGTCTCCCTGGTTAGCATTGACTGGGGCCCTTGATGCCGCTCTCTGTCAGATGGAGCGCGCGCGAAAAAGCACATGATCCAGGACTGCGGCTGGGGATACGACAGGATTAGATGTGGCACAGTCGTCGATCAACGGATGTATCTCCTTGTCTGCTCGAGCCTTGCTTGTATCCGAGTTGACACGGCTGTTGGCCGCAGGGTCAGTCAGGATGGGGATGCCAGCTTTCGCATCCGGTAGGTCGTTGGGCGGTAGCCTGATTTTCTGATTACTATACCCTTGCTGTCATCCTGACCCTCACCAGTTCGGGTCATTCATTCAGACAGGTAGACAGACAGCCGGGGACAACTCTGTATCGTTGCGCCGAGCTGCGCAATCATGCCCAAAGGGTTTCTTCCGAAGCTTGACCCAAGCTTGTCTTGTAACTGCCGTCGCATGGAATGTTGTATTAGCATGGTTGTCAACTCCGAGTGGGTTGAAACGAGTGACAGCGGAAACCCCAAACTGACCCAGTTGAGAGGGGTTGACCCCAATGTGGATTTGGAGTGGCATGTCGCGAATTTCGCGAGCGTGAGCGAAGACCGCATTCGCTAGTTGTGAGACACCACGCCTCCTAAGTCCGATACCCCTGTCGACCACCCGGCAATACGTACAAACTTCATTGTACATATCCGGATGTACCTGCCAATCCCATCCCACGGACCCCCAACTCACTCCAGGTCCGCCTGGAGCCAACAGCTGTGGTGTTTTCGGTGGTGCTACCTGATCGGTCGTCCCCTGTCTTTTCCCCTCACGATTAGACCATTAGGCTCGCGGCGTCGAAAGATGAGGCGGATGGCAAAGGCAGAGTTTACCCTTCAATCAGCAACCAAGCTGTCGCTGTCGCTGCCGTTGCCGCTGTTGTCAAGTCATGACTTCATAACCCCTGCACCTAACTGATCCTGGCTGAAGCCCCGAACGCGGGTTAATTGATGGACCAAGAGCTGGCATGATGAGCGCTGATCTAGGACAATTATCTGAATTGGGATAACAGCTCGGTTGACAAGACGGCTTGTTTCTGGTGTCAAGATGATGCACCCCCCCATGGTGAGTCGCTGATCTGTATCACAGTCGGAACATGTAAGCCCTATGAACTTGTGCGCTTTAGTGAATTACAGTATTGGTTTAGCATCCACACGGTCACAGGTTGTGTTGCCGTTCCGTCCTTACTGAGCGAGCTGGGTCACTGTTGACATGCATGGCTTTTTGGGCACCTTGAGCAACTCTTCCAGAAGCTTTCTCGGCACGTGGGCGCATTGTCAAGTCTCGGGTCTTCGGAGTTGTAACTGATGCCCACGACGGACGATAACTCGCTTGAGGAAATCAGAGTGGGGAGCTGCGGTCAAGGACTTGGACCGAGTTGCCAAGTCTTCCCTAACTGCCTCCCTGGTTCTGACACCCCGGCACCCCGGCACTCCGAGACCCTGAAATCCTCTTCCGTGTGTGGGATAGTGGCATCATGGGGGTTCATTGGAATGCTGCGTCAAGACGGCTGTTGGTCTGGTCTTTTGCGGCTTCTGCGGCCTTTGCGGCATTGTGTCCTCCGCAAGTAAGCCGCACCGGCAGACAAGAACCCCTGCAGGGGAGCATGAAGAAGACGGCGATCCGAACGGTCGTATAGTCAAGGAACCCTTGCAAGCCCCCGGGATGTGTACCCAGGAAAGCCCTATGTACATGACGATTATACGGTAGTAGTCAGTGGGGGAATTCCCGAGACTATCATGCTTTTTGATGAATTTCGCTTCCCTCTGCTCCGTCCCCTGCTTATATGAATTCGGTTACGGGACTTGCTGGCTGAGATTGCCGGAAGATGCTCCTTTACAACAGTATTCCCTTGGACCCCCCGTCTTGGTGGAGTAGATACAGGCACGGAACCCTTTTTGACTTTCTAGACTGGCGCTTTTCGGCTGTCCAGTGCCTGGACCAAAAAGGAAATCCGTCTAGACGGCATGCGGCTATTGGCGAGTCATCAAAAGGTTAAGCCCTAGCGCGCTCCCGTTAATTGCAATGAAACCTTTCCGGCCACCAATCCTAAAAGGCTCTGGCTTGCGCGCTTGAGGACGCGGCGGCTGGTGCATGGGGATCCGCACTCGGTACTACAGTAGACCGTTGTGCCGGCTGTTGTGCGACGTCGCGGAGGCGGTTGCCCACATGCTCGGTAATTTCATGATGCCATGGGTTATGATCTTCGCAGCGATACTCCGTGCTCCATCTCGAATGACTTTCTGAAACAGGTGTGAGGCTGCGTCATCGCCTGTCGACAATTTGCCCAGATAGCATGGCATTTCGATAATATCCTTTGTTGCCCTGAGCACTGATCACCTCTCACGGAGTCTTGATTCCGGGTCCAACTACTAGCGCCTGGTTGAAGATCTACATTTGCCGCCCGCGGCAGCTCCGTCTATTTCCAGCTCTGCGCTATCGAGCAATTGCCGGCTCAGTATGGCCCTAGTCCGGACAGAGTAGATTTAGGCGAATTTAGGTTGTTCCCATTTCCGGGGATGGAGCCTCGACGTTTGAGCTTGTTGTCGGAATTTTGTAAACCTCTCGTTGATGAGAAATAAAACCATCTTTTCGTTGACGCGCCTCTTGGTGAGCCTGTCTCCATCTTTCAAATCACCAACTGTGACTTGGTGCTCGTTTGCTCAAGAGCCGTACCTCAATTATCGAACCAGAGGTGGATACAGCATATTCTAAGCCTCTGATTCGAAGAACTCAAGCGAGACCAAATCCTTCGCGTGTCTGATTGATCATGATGTCAGCGCTCAGCCACAGCGCAAGTCCACCTTCTGAACACGGCCTTTTCATGCGATCCCTGGTGCCACATTCCCACACGATCCCGTAAGCTAGCAGCTTTCAAGGTAAGCCTGCCTTGCTAAACGGTGCTTGGGTGTCCTAATTGGCATGGGGTGCGATGTACAGTAGCGTTCGGTATCGCTAGCTGGCTAGGCGGAACGCAATACCGAACCTGCATGCATGCCGTCGTTTGGCAGCCGTCAACCAGCCGGCTTTCAACTGTCGATCCGCTTGTTAGGTCTGCCTTCGTACTAGAGTTTGATTGCCGTGGAGGATCGTGAGGTCGATCAAGAGTCATCAACAATGCTTCCAAGGTCCATGTCAACAGCGCTGGCTTGGAAGGAGATGATTCTGTATTTGGCGAGCCTTCTACCGTCAGCCGAAATTCCCCGTGTGTTGGTAAGCAAGCATGTAGTATTTTTGTTTATTAATTCCTCGACCTATACCCTCACATTGCATGGCGGAAATCTTGCACATCCACTGTTTATTGATGAAAAATTCGTGAAGCTCAAGTCGTGTCTTACACGAGCCGGAAGCTGCAACTTGGCTGACTCTTCTGGTGACGTTAGTGAACGAGTGTTGAGATGCGATTGGCGTGGCTCTGTAGGTGCCGAGTCGAGGCAGGTTCTCCTCGTTCCCGTCGGGACCGAAGGAGAGCCCAACGGTGTGGAGAGAGGTGGTCATTGCGCGCTTGGCTTTCTGTTGTCACGCCAGGGTGTGACAGCCACGGAGTGAAAACAGTACCCTTCATCCCCTTTGAACCCTGGTACCCACGTTACACGTAGGTCCGAACATCCCGGCATTTGCTTGGTATCCGTCTTAGCGGCAGTTACCCTGGTACCTAGGTACAACCAGATGCTTGTGTAAGTCGATGGTGTTGTGTTGTTGACCTTCAGCGGAATACCAGCGGAAGTTGGTGAATACTCCACTAAATAGCTACAAGCCTGGCAAACGGACCTGAGCACGTACGATATTCAGTGCAGCTGAAAGTATGCGGCACTTGGTAAAGGGGCGGTAGCAATTAAACCCCTCATAGGCCCATAAACTGCAGGCCCAGCGCCTTTGTCGGCATCTCAGGAGAGCCAAGACTCGATTTCTCATGGTTGTGGCGGTCATAGTGAGGAGCCTGTTTACAGCCAGCCTTTCCCGATTGACCGTCGGGCGTACTTGAACCGAGGAAACATTCCTTGTGGGCTGATCTGGCCCGACTGTTGATCTTTACCATAGAATGTCTATGCTGCCGGGAGCTGAAACCACTCGTTCAGCCTGGGCGTCAACGTTGCAGCATCTTGAATGGGCGGGCGACGCGAGGAGGTAGACAGCCGGCGAATTAACATCTGGGGAACTCGGCCGAGCGAGGGAAAAAGGCCCAGAATGGTAGTGCCTAGAACCAGGATCGGAGATGAAGCTGGATCAGGAAAGTCGACAAAAAAGTACCATGCCAGATCCGCGCGCGGCGAAGACAGAACAGTGGATCCGGGGTAGAAGCCTTAAAAGAAGCAGAAGAGATGTGACCATTTGTTGAAGAGTGATCTGACAAATGGGTTATTAGCCACAGACATTGACTAGCGACCGAGATGGTTCGATATGCCTTTGGCACAGGCAGATTACCGAGGTCTTGAAGTCACAAGTTGGCGTTCTGTTCGTTGTGCCCCGTGCTTTAATCAGCCACCTGTCAGCGGCCGCCGCCAACGGACGCCAGGAAGTCGTGTTTTATGCATGGCACAGCAGCATTGGTGTGGAGGCTGACGGTGACTTGGAACATGTCAGCTCATCTGCCTGTGTTCCAAATCTAAAATTCGATCTTACTATATCCTTGTCCATGTAGTGACCAGTCACCTCGCCAAAGCAGCAGCCGAGCCCGAGCAGACATGGATGGCCCGAATGCGTCCAAAGAGGACGAGATGGGCCAACCATGCGAGCGGGAATTACACAGCCATTGCGTATCTGGTGTGGAGGCGAGGGCGCCATGAGGGTGCAGCTCTGCTCGTCAAACAAGCTTGCTGCTCCCCGCATGCCGCAGCCCGGCAGCGAAGCCCTGTAGTTGAAGAGAGACACTTGCAGCGGCGGTACTTTTCATGGGAGATGCGTTGTTCAACGCGTTACGTCTGGGAACCGGAGGCTTGCGTCTGCATGTCTTGGGCCCCTACATGTCGTTCTTTCAGGGCGACGAGGTACGAGCCTGGAGGATCCATGCTTCTGCGGTAGCGATCAAAGGTAGGTATATAGATGACTGAGCCTCAAGTATGCCTCGCAGAATACCGAGGACCAGGTAGGCGTTGTTGTGTGGTTGTTTGCAAATGGCAACTAACGGACGCTGGGGCTAAGGAAAATGGCCCTGTGCGATTTCGTCGGTGGTCAGTGTTTATGCCCCCTTGGGTTAGCGCGGTGTGTCCGTCCTCATCGACCCTTATCACTACACATCTTGGCATAACTTCACAAAAATCTCAGGTAATTCTAGGAAATTTAGTGCAAGAGATCACTCTATAAAAATAAACCGATAGTTCAAACTAGAGGCCGGTATCAGATAGGTAGCACAAACAATATTGATTTTATGTACTTGGGTTAGGACTCTGGCTAGAATTAGTCTGAAATCTGTTATGTTTTGTGTACCTATACAGGGTCGTTGATGCCAGGCGCTCAACCTTGGAGCTCGGTAACTTGTGGCACGTGCTACCGCGTCGAGGGTTTGGCAGGTGCCACGGCTGACAGTTGATCCGACTATTTTGGTCCTTCGATTGAGGATAACCCAGGAATGGAAGTTAATGTCGGTAAGAGTTAAAGCACTGCAATTTGGAAAGGGAGGCGTGATTGGCTCCGTCAAAGAGCGGCTGTACCTGGCGAGGCAGGTACGCAAGTACGGACGACGGAAGGGTAACCCGCTGTCAGGGAATGGGCAGGTAGTTCAGGACAGCGCCGTACCTTCCTCAGAGTGGCAGCTGCTAGGTAAGTAATCAGACCTGCGCTGGCCGGCCTCATCCTCTAACATAGTCGGCTCCGCAAAAGATCATGTTGGTGGCGCACCGGCTTCTCAACTCGTCCATCAACAGCTGCCAACGGCGCAAAAATCTTTCGAATCATGCTGACGTAGCATTCTGTACAGACGAAGACAAGTAGGGGGCTTACATGATTTCCATGCATGCACCTACGTATTTCCGCAAGGGGGACCCTCCCCGTGGAGGATTCCGTCCGGCTGGTAGCTCACCACCCTCCGTCGAGGTCGTCATCCCCCCTGGCTTAACAGTGTTGATGTTGATGCACAGCAGAATGCCCGACGATTCTCGCCATGGTGCATCGGATAACGGCGAATAATCAACGATGCCAAGACACTTGACGTCCCGTCCAAACTCTTCAAGGCCAGGGAATGAACAATTGCTTCATCTGGCTGCCGGTCTGTGACACCATGATGGCCGCCTCCCGAACCCGGTCTCCGCTCCTGGAATGGCGACCAGACGACGAGGCGCCGGACGACATTAGCGGCTAAAGATCGTACGACTGCCGTGACGGAGTTCGACGATGAGGGCACACCATTCCCCTTTGAGCGCCATGTGCCGCACGGAGCCAAGACGTCATACGCGTGGGTCCGGGGACTAAGAATCTAGGGTCACGGCCGGCACTGCGCGAAAAGCAATTCTCCCCACGGACGCAACCATGGGAGCTCTGCGAGATGGTTTGAAAGTCTATCGTCCCGAGGCGAGGATCGACGTGCGCTTTGGTAGCCGCCCATGACAACCGCCGCCAAGGGCGTGGATGCATAACACGCTTCAGCCGCTTCCACCACCGGCCGACACATGGTAATTTACGAGCCACCGGTCAGGAATACGCGCACAGAATTTGCTCCTTGCGGCGGCCTCTGGAGCCAAAACACGGAGCAGACCCTTGCATCATCAAATCAGCGCCCCGTTACCCCAACTCCAGTTCACCGTTTTCTAACATGGTAGTGCTATGCAGCCCGCCAGATTTGGGATGCCCAAAAGCCGTGAGGGGTTCCTCATGCTGCTGGGCCTACGTACAGTACTCAGTGAGATGAGGCTGGCTATTGTGCCGTTTTGGTCTTGGCATCTTGAGGCAGATCATCATGTCACTGACCAAATCAACAAGATCCTTGAGTTGACAACATGCTTTCCGTGAGGCCGACAATGTCGACTTTCGTTTCATGACTCGGTACTTCGAAAGCGTGGCCTTGCACACCATGGGCTTGTTGAGTGCCCCTGGCGGAGCAGATCATCTACACACCTAAAGCTTAAGCTCTATCGAACACACACGAGCCAGATATAGTATCCTGGCTGGGAATTGGCGGACCCTTGACTTCAGGTTGAAAACGATGCAAATCGAAGTCAGTTGGACTTATTAGGCCCTGATCGGCAAGCCCGAATTTAAATCTATAAGAATT
>JAADYS010001074.1:0-14560 GCA_012931995.1 Fusarium albosuccineum
GGTTTAGGCGGGGCAGCCCACTACAGTATCAAGTCCAACAGGGCTTCTTGCACAGCTGCGGTGGCAAATCCAGCGCAGGGTAACGTCGTCGGGCTCGTGAGAGTAGCTTATGCGACATGCTCTGTCTCCTCGGTTCTGCAAGGAGATTGTCGCGAGTCGAATCTCGAGATGTCGTAGAAAAGAGAACAAACTCGTGCTAGTGTTTGATCTGCTCTGGCAAATGAATAGGTAGAGTCGAATCAAATCAACTCGCCAACTGCTGCAGGCTGCGGGGCACTGAAAACCCAAGGAATATTTTGTGAATGTCATATTATGTAAGCACAATTGCTCACACAACCACCTGACAACTCCATGATACCGGCAATAGACGAATTGTGAAGCAGGAACCTCGTTGCCTTGAGTTGTCGGGAGCCTCAGAGTAAACTGCCTCTAGTTTCTGCCAAGCACTTCACTCAACAAGTGAAGGCATGACTCTTTAGTGTTGCTTCGCCCTCCCACGACCATCCAGTTATCCAGGCAGTTGCCTAATAAAGTGCCTCCTCAGTTTGCGTATTTGTCGAGGATTCTACCCATGACTGACTGGACCAACTCTCCTTCCCCTAGCTCGGCTTCTAACTTCAAGACACGCCTCTCTCTTCGTTCAAACTTAGATAGCTGGCGCTAGCACAAACTCCAAGATCTTATAGCCGAGTTCAAGGTATTTGCTTTGTCCTTCCTCTCCGTCCCGGAATCCCTGAGTATGGATCCCTTTATCGATCCCATCCAGGTACTCGCAGAACAAATCCATGCCATCCCCGATAGTAACCAGCTTTCCCAAGGCGCGCAGGTCAAGGCAGCGCTGCAGCAAATCGCCGTCGATGTGCATCATAGCTGGAAACGGCTGCGGTTCCAGCTCCAAGTCCATGTCTAGGTCCATCTCGTCTGCCATGCTCGAGACGCTGCGCCGTAAGAAGGGACAGACATCTGTGCTGTGATATGCTAGGTTCTGTATCAGACGTAGGAAGCGCCACAGGTCTATGCCCAGCAGCGTAAAGTGTTGTAATGAGCCATCCAGAGACACGCCTAGGATCTCACCCTGATCGACTGTGCTGAAGAGGGAATCATACTGTCGTTGGCGGCCACTGACTAGCCAAAAGGGGCGTGTACGGCCACGCCGGAATCTCCTTACCGACGTGGGCAAGAATCCCTCGAAAACAACCTCAAACTCCTTATTCCGTCGGCCCCAGGGAATCCAGACTCCTGCAAACCCGGCTTGTGATGTCGATATCACACTCACTGGCCATTTACCAGGTCTGTCTTCTGAGTCCCCCATTTCAATTGCATGCCCCGTATATCGTGTTACTTGATCGCTGTGTATCAGGGAGACCTCTGCCTCCTCAGATTCAACATGAAGGTCCACAACCTGCAGAGAATGACTCGCCGTCAGAGCGCAGACTTTGCTGCCTACCACACGCAATGATGTAGCGGGAGAGTCTAGCCTGAACTGCTTCATCGGCTTTAGCTTCTTCTCCATGAGATCAAGAACCTCCCAATGCAGGGTATTGCCGACACAAAACAAGAGGCCAACGGCGTCTCCCACTACCGAGTAAATTGGCTCCACAAACCCCTTCTTCTTGTAGCGGGTCCAGTACTGTAAGTGCCTAGTTGGCCCGTTGTCCGTATCAATCTGCTTCTCTAACACAGACACAATCATCAGGCGACCCTGTTGAGTGGTCACAATGATGAAAGGGAAGGTCTTGCCGTCTCTGACATAGAGCCATTCGTATAAGCCAAATACCTTATCCCCGGCATGGCCAAGCCCGGAAATGTGCTCCGAGGGATTCTTCTCCTTATCGGCGGCACCCGAAATCGTAGCTCCCGAGTCTGGGTCGATAAATGAGAGAGTTGGACATCCATCTTTGTAATGTGCCACTACCAGAGTCTTCCAGTTTTGGGAATAAATGACTCGCATCGGTGTTCCATCGAGGGGGATACTTCGAGGGACCGGGCCCACATGAGGCCAGATGTCGACTAGAAGGATCTTTGTCCCAGCCAGCATCATCAGGGACTTGTAACGACGATACCCAGAGAGACTGTCTTTGAGACAGTAGACGGAATGAATTGGTAACGATGGCAGGGAAGGGTCGCTAGAGTCGGTTGGCCATATGAAGTTCTTCGTCTTGAACTTAGCATCATGGTCGGAATAATCCGTCATAATGACTAGGTTATTGTCGCAACAAGCGAAGGTTGCAAGGCTTCCGTCAAACGGCCCAGAAACGGGAAATACGTTTGAAGGGGCCATTCCAAGCTGCTCGAGAGATATCGTACTACCATTAATGTCGTTACTTGAAAGCCGGATGGTGACGAGGTGGCCGCTTCGAGTGCCGAATATGATGATTGCCTCATTTGGGCCGTTGTTAAGCGTAGAAACGCTCGTAAAGGCTTCCATTTGCAACTGGGGCTCTTGAGGAGCAGAATCTAGAAAGTGGTCAGTTTTGGGTGCCAACTCCATCATACGGAAGGGTTCATACCGCTCTCAGGCATCAGAACTTTGCTCCCGATCTCGCGGCCATCCAGGGAATAGATCGTCATAGATGGCTGACCATTTAACATAGTGCCCGCGACAATTACATCATAGCCCGATTTAGTAAAGATAGCTAAACACGTTACCTCGCCCCGGGTATCTATCGAGATTTCTCGGGATACACCCATCTGATCAATCCGCAAGACGTCAAGACGGGATGCTTGGCCGATTTGTGACGAGATCACAATTATGTCATCCTTGCAACAAGCGTTTTCTGCGATGAGGGAAGTCATTCCACAAACATCGCCATGAGTGTGCCGAGAACTGAGATGAGGTTAGCCTTTGTTAACTACGTCGGCGGTAAATCTCGAGAGTGTGATAGAGAAAGCAGTACATGCCTCTGTGAAGGTGCCACAAGACTGGTCGAGGCCTCAGTGACCTGCACGATTGTCCCCTGTTCGTTTTGAATGGCCGATATTGTCCGTGATGCGGTGTCAAACGGGGAGACTTCCGAGGATAGGGCATTGGCATTGCTGAGATTGGCCGGAAAGTGAAGTACATCAGAAGAATGAGGCAGTGATAAAATAGCGTAGAAGCCTCGCTCCCCCTGGATCTCCACGGGGAACATCCATGACTGGCGAACAAGCTGATCGTAGTCAAACTCCAGGCCGATTCTGGCTTGAATGCCCCATCTCAGCTCGGTCAGGCTCGACCTGGGTCCACGGCCCGAGGTGCAAAAAATTCGATCTGGTTTGTGTGAACGGGTTGAGGAGACCTTACGTCTGGGAGCAAGATCCCGTCGCGTTGCGTCGACCGTCCAAGAAGAATTGACATCCGTAGTAGCGAGGTCCACGGCTGGGGACCAATTCGTAATTGTGCTCACTTGTTGAGGATCGCTACGAGCCGGGAGCTGTGGTGCCGATAGAGTTAGCTGGAGGCATAAGTGGAATAGGAGACATCGACCTACCTTCCAGATGCCCCCTGGGCCCGAGTCCCCGCCAATGATAAACACATCTGAAAATACGTCGTAAGCTGTGGTGAAAGCAGTTGAGATATTGGTGCTGATAGTCCCAACGTTGATCACCGAGGGCATTAGAGCCGCCGAATCGATTTCGATATGAGCAATAACGCCATCTTCGCGTGCCAGGTAGATAATGTCTGTCTTTTCAAAGTATCTGTTGAGGCGGAAGGGTCTCGCCCAGGCGGTCCACAAGGGCGCAGCGGCTCCGTGGTGCAGCCTAGTCTGACCAGGGGAATGTGTTTCCAGGGTGTCAAATGAGGTCTGGCCGGTGAGGGCGTTCTTTGCGATGCCGATGGAGTGTTCAGAAACCGCGAAGAAGGCGTTGTTTATTCTCAAAGGGACAATCATCAAGGGCATACGGTGCTCCTTTGGCAATGGTGTCCCCGATTTTTCAGCTCTGAAAACTGCGGCGAGCTTTTCTCCAAGTTCCCAGTCATACACCACCATTCGAGAGACGTGAGCCTGCCGGCTCGCTTCACGTCGTATGATGATAAGAAGTAGGATAATGTGATAATCATCCTCGGGTCGCGGATGGAGGAACTCCATCTTGTGAATAATACCTTGGGTGATCCGGATTTTAATAGATTTGACGGGTTGAAAAGACCCATGGCGTTGATATTGGGAGCTCATTTGTGACAACGACTCCAGCTCGTATACTAAGAATGCACCTTCAGCAGAAGCAGCGGCCATGTAGCGCGATGATGGATCGATAGAAAGGTGGAATCCCAGGAATTTGAGGTTCCTGGGACTCTCATACTTGGTGAAAACAAATTCGAGAGTGTTATCTAAGCGCTCTCTAACAAAGAGAAAGATAGCGTCACCGGTTTCGAGCATCACCACGAGAAGTTGAGGAGGAAGCGGCTCGTGCGTGTCTGAATCATGGGCCCTCGCAGGGTCTTGCATGAAAACATCGGTATCTTCTGATTTAATAACGCCGGCGGCTGTACCATCAGGTCCGCCTTCAGGGGGCGCGCCGAGGACGAGCGCATTTCGGATTCTGGCGCCAAAGTCGGATTTCCTGATAACTTCATGAACTTGCCCATCTTCACGAAGCTCGCTGATTTGAACAAAACGGTCCTAGCTCCATTAGCGACGTTTTCGATAATAGGTGTAAGTATAGAGGAGGTGACGGAACATGCCACCACGGCTTGCTCGAAATATCGATCGAAGCATCCATTAAAAGATTTGAGAAAAGATATCATCATCTCAGTTAAGCAAAGGCAGCTCAACAGTCTGCATTGACAGTCTGATTTGATGAAGAAAAAAGTAAAGACGAGAGAGTGGCTTTGGAAACCGTGCAAGGAAGGAAGACAAGACTTACGCCAACAAAGGCAATATCATTATGAGAGCGAGACCGCAGCCAAGCAGGCAAAATCCAGTGAATAACAGGACTCTCGATGATTGTTCTTGATAGAATGCCGCAAGTGGGAGCTTCGGGACGAGGCTCAGAGGCGGCTTTGGGCGCGGCAGAGGAGGCCTTCAAGGCATCTTGAAGATTAACCGTCTCCGTCACCCACTGGCCATCTCTGAAGGAACTGCTTTGGAAAGCCATGCTGGCCGCTTCATGGCATTAAGAGGTAGAGGTCGTCAAGGAAGAGTGCGAAGCCAGAGGAGCAGGGGCGTCGATCGTCGGTAGAGGTATCGAGGTTGGAAGAGAAGACTGGCAAGGTGAACAATAACATCCACGCGCGGGGATACAAGTTGTTCCCAATGCGCCAACAAGTCTAAAGAAGACAGAGAGTAAGAATTACTCTGACGAATGTGGTGAAATGTCGGTCTCGGGTGGCCGCCCAAACAACACTGGGCTGGTCGAATCTGGGATGCGTGTGGTCCTGTGGAGGAACACTCACGCCAACACCAGGCCACGCCAGTCCAACCACAACCGACGACTTTGGACGGACTTGACAAACTTGGTAAACTTGAGTGGCTTGGAGAAGAGGGGCGGAGGGGCGATGGATAATCTCAAAGAAAGCCTGGAGAAGGCCTTTGTCCACTGGTGCCGACGTGGTGGAGGCAGACGCCAGGCAACCCACAGCACAACGGATTCACGGCTGGTACCTGGGACCCGGCGACTGGGAACAAGTCGATGTTAGGACCAGCAAGCAAATATCCTGTGACGTGTCGGCCTGGGGTTAGTGAGCCGAGCTGACCTTGGTTGGTTCCAGAGGTTGGAAATTTTTGGGGGGAAAGAGTCTATGGAAGAAGACGGACGGATAGAAGTTTCAACAAAGCAACGACAAACAGAAGGGGCCCAGTGATGTCGTTGTGTTCGGCTGGAGATGCCCAAGGAAATTCGAGGGTCTCTCTTCTGACTGAGGCTGAGTGCGACCACAACGAAGATTAATGATCAGGGCAGCTGGCTGGTGTTAGACAAGAGCCCGCCCAGTGTAAGCGGGCCCAAAAATAACTCGATCTGGGGGCACCCAAGCTATGGCAAGCCACGGCGCGCGGGTGCGATGAGAGTTGGTTAGCAGCTTGCCTGAGCCGCGAGGCTTTGATAGTCGAGAAGCGTTATGGAAGCGCGGACGGGATGCACCGCGTTCCGTACCTCCCGCTTTGGGTCCGCTGGCAACCTCCACTGGCAGGTACTGGCCAAAAGTGCTGCAAGACAATCTAGGTAGGTAGGTAGTAGGTAGGTTGGCACTGAGCTGGAAGGCACTGCGAGCTCCCCTTGGAGGCACCGGTTTCAGGCCTTACAGCGCCGAGGTCCTTTGCATATAAAATGAAACGCTGGTGTACCTGCGACGTGGCGCCGAGGTACCTGTGGTGCACGAAGGCGGTGGGGAGCAACAAGCTGCCTTTGGGAACCCCCACTGAGGCTTGGTTGCACCACCAAGACGCCCACGGTGCCCGTCACTCAAAGATGGACGCTCAACCACCTCACCTCCATCACGCACCAAAAACCACATCGGAAAGGAAAACCCACTGCAGCTTACGAAACTTCGCTTCATGTGCCTCCAACGCCAACCCCGGATCCCTGTAGACAACCACGCCTTCTCCGTAGATACCGTGACGATCCGATACCCGAGCCTCGAGCATCCCCCTGGAGAGATGCTGTCATAGTAAGGACCGAGTGTGGGCAACCCAGCTTCACAGATCAAGACCGAACCCAAGCCATCTTCCGTTACCGCCATGAGGCCATCTAGATGATGCTTCTGGTGTCTACGGCTGGATGCAAATCACGGCTGTTTTGGGTGCATAACATGACATCGCCATGCAAGCCCGCTTACTAGCCTGCCTGCTTCTGCAAGTTGAGAGAGATGTACTGTAAATCGCGGTCTGTCGTCGAGGCCTCCGAATGGGTGCCCAAGAACCAGGACCTTGGGAGCTTGGGACGGTTCCTTAGGCCAAATGGACCCCGATCGCGCAGTTGTTCATCGATCTCCGCTTGGCTGGCGCTTCCAGAGCATCATTCACCATTCACCATCCCTGCTGTCATGGGGATCATCAACCCCATTTCACAGAGAGTCTACACCCACTCAGCCTTTGCTTTGTTAACTTGTCGCAAGTAACAGAGACTGGCTTGGTTACCCAGCGGGATTCCCGATACTTTGGTCAATACTGGGGGGATCACATCTGTCCTCGCTTGGTGACCCGATGTCATCACTATCAGATTTGATATTGGAGGAGTGCCCAAGACCCCTCGCAATGATGTTTACCTGGCCAACTAATACATTCGTCTCGATCTGGACTTTCCCACAGTGATCCCTAGAGAGGCTACGAAGTGTCACAGGGAGCTCTCACTGACTGGTCTAGGGCCAAGCAAGTTGTCTGCTTGCCTTCTTCTCATCCGCAGAGCAGGACATTATATCACACCGACTTGCAAAAGAGTTGCCTTGCCAAGGGTGTGGCTTCGGCCACCATGCCGTCGGCCAGTTAGTGCGGGTTTTGCCGCGCCTTCTGTGCTTTTTCTCTCGCCTCGTTTGTCTCTGGCGCCAAACGCACGTCCGATGACTATCGGGATCTGTTGGTTACTGAACACAAGAATCTTTGTTTGGAATGGAAGGTTTACCTTATGGCCGCAGGGCTAGGCTTGTTCTACTTTTTGTTTCTCGGCACTTTCGACGATAGTCATTCTGTGAAGTGTAGTTCATACGCAAAAGCACCAAGGATTGGATCACGGCTGACAATCAACCATCCGTTTGTCCATGGTACAGGCAACGGCACCGGGCGTATGGAAGGCCGGTCCATCTCGGTGGAAATGCATCCAACACCGCAACGCGGAAGCGCATCCTGGTTCTGGGCCAGGGTTCTCTTCTGCTGTGTGCTCGCCGCCGAGGTCAGCCCACCAGGCTGCATCTTGAGGTGACGATGGAAATTTGGAAGACGAGAAGAAAAACCAAAAATCGGTGTGGCTCGGAAATGCCAACCGACCGGCTTTGTGCAACCCACATCCATTGAGCGGCCTCCCGACCAGATGACACAGATCTGAGATACCAGCTATTAGCTCTGTACCAGCTAGTGGAGTCGATATTGACGGGGCTTCTTCTCGTCACTCCCTCAACCTCCAAGGCCTGACGCTTCCAGTTGTCGTCCATGCCGTCTGGCCTCAGGGCAGGCACAGGTACGTACGGAATGCTTACAAAAATGACTCGTTTCTGAGAGCAACCGCCAGTCCATGGCAACTCGCACGAGTCAAGGGCTTTGCCGTTCCCGGCTTTGGCGCGTGTCTAGAGAAAGTCGCTTGATCCGGGGCAGTGCTACGCGAGCTGTCAGCTAGCTCAGCTATGTTGCCAAGCCCGACTAGGAGAGTTTTCACTGCTGCCGAGTTGACACCTGACAGGCCATGAGAGACGATTCGACAGCGGGTTCCATAGCGTGCAGAGTGCCTTAGCTTGGGCTCCATGGCGAGTGTTGCCAGGTATTATGTAGCCTGTAGGGCGAAGACGGGAGACTGTGGGCCGCGGCGATCTGTGACCCTCTGTGACCCATGGTGTTTCGGGTTTGTAAGTCGCCTGTGATTCGTTGACTTTCACAACTCCAGATTTAGACATCAGTCACTTCGCGAAGAGCCCTGCAGTCATACGGGCTCAGTTTCGATGCCCGAAAAGGTTCGGACATGGACCTCAAACTCTTGAAAAGAAGATCTGGAAACTGGGTCAGCAGACAGACGCATGAATGCATCTCCAATGCACAGGAGTGCCCAAGGCCAAGGCAAAGGAACAGCCATATGTCTCATTGAACCACCTAACTGTGCATCGCGTTGGTTCCATAGCCATTCTTGTTACTCTACTGGCCCAGTTCCACCGTGTCGGTGGAATTAAACGCCGAATCCCGAGGCGTGATCGACGATGATTGAAATATAATGCTTTTTGTGATCAGGCGGAAGCTGTGACATTAGCCTGCCAGTCACCAGATCAAGGATCAACAGGGCGCACGAAGGCCTCAGACGCAGGCTTGCGCTAGGCTCGAGCGATACCTTGCCATGTCGTTCAAAGGAAGCAGTTTCAGAATCTTGCAACAAACCATCTTGGCACAATACATCCAGAAACAACCTAAAAAGTAGACTGACATGGAACAGAGAACCAACTAAAACCGGGCGTGGGGACATCAAGTCTCCGTGGGTACGTACCGCCAAGCCGCTTCCTCCCAATCATCCTCAGCCAGACAGGGATCAACCTGCCAGCCACGGCCAGTAGAGTATCCTTCTGCAACGCTCTCCCACTTCATCACTCACACAGCAAGTGACACGAATCACTCTCGCCCATGATCCAACCCCCTGCAACATCAAACTCTCGAGCGACAGAAGCCGGCCTGGTCAAATTTCGTTCCGGGAAGCCAAAGCCCTCAAAAGCAGGGGGAAGCAGGACCGAGCCTGAGCCGCGCAACGAGGCCTGGGCCATTCTGTCTCTCGGCCATGGTGTGAAGCCTTTGCATCCGATATTCCTCCCCATCCACCCGTTTTCCCCCCTACAATCCCGACACGCTACTTGTTGTTTCTATGGACCCGGCCATGGACAATCCCCGTCGAGGAGATGCCCCAGCACCATCGCCCTCGGGCAGCGGCCGCCAGACACCCGCCTTCAGCCGCACCAGCAGCAATGCCAACACCAATGCCAGCTCTGGTTCAAGGTCAAGATCCGGATCCCATCCAAGCTCCAGCCATGAGGGTGCGGGTGCTGACGCCAACGACGACGTCTTGTCGAGCCCGAAAGCTGCCGAGATCCTCGATGCGTGCAGATGGAAAGACATTAGCCGCCTTCGAGCCCTAGCTGAGGCCCAAGGTGGATTCCTTTGTGACGCCCTGCGGAGGCAAGCCTGTATGTCTGTCTTATTTCCGGTCTAGCCACTTCGGAGCACTTACACGACCGGTTTTCTCCCAGGGCCCATCCTACTCGGTCTAGATGCCCCTTCCGACTGTCAAGATGATCTCGGCTCACCAGAGACATCGTCTGGCGACTGGAAGGAATTGCCCTGCCATCGGGATGAGGATCAGGTTCAGCTTGACGTCAACCGTTCCTTCATCTACTACCCAAACAGTATGTCACCACCTGCTTGTCTTCGGACAATACCCAATTGAGCTCCAGGCTAATGCGGTGGCAGATCTATCCGAGGCGGAGTTGAGTCTTCGCAAGTCGGAACTCTCCTCCCTCATCACCGAAGTGCTCCGGCGCTACCCTTACCTATGCTACTTCCAAGGTTACCACGATATCTCTCAGGTCTTGTTGCTGGTGCTGGCGCCGGCATGGAGAGCTCGTGTGCTTGCCCGCCTCTCCGTTCTGAGGATACGTGATTTCATGCTACCCAGCTTCGGTCCGACGACCGCTCAACTTCGGCTGCTACCTGACATTCTTCACGCCGCCGACCCGAAACTTCGACGACATCTTGCCGGTATCGAGCCTTTCTACGCTCTGGCAGGCACACTGACGATGTATGCCCACAACATTGAGCGTTACCGAGACATCGCCCGGCTCTTCGACGTCTTCCTCGCTAGGGAGCCTGTCTTCAGTGTATATGTATTTGCCCAAATCATCCTCGATCGCCGCCAGGAGATCTTCGAGATCGATGAGCCAGACATGTTGCACGTCATCCTTGGCAAGGTCCCGTCCAAGATGGACCTAGACGAGCTCATCGCCAAGGCGGCCCAGCTCTTTGAGAACCACCCCCCTGAGACCCTGCAATACTGGCGACGTATATCCGGTGCCAGCGCCCTCAAAACGGCTCGGGATGTAGAGGCCTGCGCAAAGCAGACTTTGGAAGAGGGCTCAGGGTTGTTTGAGAAGCAGGTCAAGGAGCTCGAGTGGGCAGAAATGCAAGACCGATTCAAGCTAGCTCTCTGGTCTTACCGGCGTCCGGCAAAGGCCATCGGTGCAGCGCTCATGGTGGGTGCCCTGGCCTTCTACATCCGCCGCAACCCGTTCATTGTGCACCACATCACGACTTTCTTCTCTCGATAAACAAATATGGTCTCGCTGACCACGGCATGTTTCTTCTGTTCTCAATTGGGTCGGATGGGTTGGGTTCATGTAGTATAGAATCTAGTAAAACTGGTGTGTTCTCATTGAGGATGGACATAGATTTTGTTTTTGTTAAGAATGGGCAGGCTGCGTTCAGCTATACGACCCTTCACCGAGACGCCATACAGATAGATCTCCCATGATCACGCTCAAACCAGGACTCTGGTTCGCAAAACTCGTCTTCTCAGACTGCATCCCCATTTGCTCCAACAAGCATATTCCACATGCCTCGCTACGAAGCCTCCTGGAACTGAGCCTTAAACTCTTCAAAGTGCTCCTGCTGCTCATCGGCCAGCTTCCCGCTAGCATCGCTGATGATAGTGAGAATAAGAGAGTAGTTATTGTACAGGAAACGGCCACTCTTGCGCTTGTCGCCGTAGGACTCGGCCTGACGACCAAGGAAGGTCTCTACCTCAGAGCGCAGGCGACGCAGACTAGCGACAACGGGCTCGTCATCGCCGGCGTCGGCGCTTAGAGCCAGGAAACCATGAAGCAGCTGCCCGAAACGCTGTGTTACAACATGAGGCGCGGCAGACATCTTGGCAGCATCGGCGCGGCTAGGTTTGGAGGGCACTGCGTTAGTCAGGTGGCGAACCGAGTCGCAGTGGCGATCCATAATGACCTGAAGGCGAGGCCAGAGGAGCATGTTTGTGGCGTTGATGTAGCCGTCCACGGCGGGAACCTTGCGACGCTGAAGCTCAAAGGCGAAATGCTGGTTCAGGCGGATGCAGAGTAGCAGGCCGAGGGCATCGTAAGTTTCTGAGACGAGGGACTTGGAGAGGGTCTGGCCAAGCTCAAAGGTGGGTTCGAAGACGTAGTTGAAGTTCTTTGAGATCTGAGCAAAGGACAAGGCGGGAGAGAAGAAAGTGGCCATGAAGGTGTATTCGGCCGTGGCGTTGTCGATGAGGGCAAGGTTGAAATTGCGGAAGGGAACCTCCAGATAGTGCGTCGTTTGGTCCTCTTCAGCGAGATATGAGGATAAGGCGGTCTGGTTGTTGGTCTTGAGTAGATCGATGCGACGGCCAAGATTGAATGCATCGTGGGGAGGGCCGGGTACCCGAGAGCTCGAGAGGACAGTAGCCTTGCGAGTTATATCCTCATGGCCGAGTGCGTCATTCTTGTCCAGGATGTGAATTCTGATCTTTCCGAGAGCCTTCTCGTATCGGGTGAACTGGTTCAGATAATACCATCGCATGGTGTTCATGTAAGCCAGAGCAATCTCATTGGCGAGGGTCGGGTGGTGTTTGTGTAAGAAAGTGAACAGGTCTTTGAACCGCAGGAAGTTTTGTTGTTGGATAATCTGCGCGTTAATATGAGGCGATCGTAGAGCTTTGATTTGAGCTACAATAAAGTCACGGATACGTTCGATAGCCTAACCAGGTCAGAATATAGTCATTTTTGGTGTTGATGGGCCTCCATTTGCATACCTTGAATGTGAGCTTCTCTAGGATCGGTTCAAGATCCTTGGCTGCGTTGCTTGGCCGAGTTTCGGATTTCTTCTTGAACGAGATAGTCCTACGATCCAGCTCTGCAAGCATTTTGGCCCACGTATCGTCAATATGCCCCTCGGAAATCTTGGAGATAACTTCTGGGGGAAGGCTCAGTTCCTCGACCAAAGGGCCCAGCGCCTTCTCGACTTGTTTTCGATTTTCCAATCTTCTATTCAGCGCTGTTGATCTGGTTTGCAGAGATTCGATGTCTGCGGATACTGTCGCAAGATCATTGCGGAAATTGGCAAGGTTGATCTCGACCGAATTGAGGACATCGTCGCATGCGTCTATTGATCGATGGAGGTCTTCAAGCTTAGATCGTTCACTTTCACCTGGATAATACTGTTAGTTCCTTCTTCATGTTCTTTCCAAGAGGTGCACGCGTACTCTCTTCTGCAGTTTGCGGTTTGCGGTTGTTGGATACGGTCGTGTCAGGGGGTTGCGACGCAGCCAGCTCCTTTAATGATAGGCCACCGAAATCGGGCTCGAAGTTGAGGTCATCTTGACTTATAACCGCCTTTTGCTTCGCCGAGGGCTCGCGATCCGTCGAAAATCCCGCTAATAGAGTCTCCAACACTTCTAATGAGTCTGGTGCTGGTTCCAGTGTCGAGGTTTGCCTCAGATTGGAGCCATTCGGCCTTCGCGACGAGGATAGGAGAGACGAGGAGGAATCGTTGGAAACGAGGGATAGCGAGGAACCGCGAGGAGAGACTCCGGGGCGCTGAGATGTGACATATGGGCTCAGAGAACTCGAGGTCCTCCGAGGCAGCGGCGAGTATGCTCTGCTGCCGGGCTGGGGAGTGGAGGTTCCGGGGGTACTGGCCGGCCCTCCGGCCAGTCGGTCGAGCCACATGGCGACGGAGGAGCGGCGGCGATGAGGGCGGGCAGGAGAGCGTTATTCGACCGGATTGAAAGCTCGAGAGGCTACCATGGCATAATTCACCGGTATCGAGAGTGTTGATGGCACACTAGGGGGGGATGGACGCACGAGGCTGTGCTGGACGACAAAGGGTCAGCAGCTTGTCGCCAGCTTGCAAGCAAGGCTGTGGGCAGCCAGCGAGTTGCTGGTCTCGAAAGGCATATATGATTGGATGGTTCGTGTAGCGGAATTGAGCCACATCCCCTGTTTGGCCTTGTGTGGCTTTAGTGGGTCGGCGGAGCGCGGCTTCGTCCCGGCGGGACCTACCCAGAGAAAATCACCTCAGGTCCTTGACCTTTCTGAAACCTGCCACATGTGCGCCACAGTTGAATTGGCCGACATCACGAGCCCACAAAGAATAATAAACCAAAGATGCATAAAAATGTGGAGACGCCACAAGGGAGAGCTTCATCTGCTTTGCGGACGCTGCGGATGATGGATGATTCTGCAGCTTGCTTGCAGGCAGAACCCTGTCACACGGCAGGTAACATCCATTGCTGTCGCGGCAATGGATGGATGGGTTTTCTCGGAAGACAGGCTGCAAGAGACGATGCATCCATGGACGATTTTGAGTGTGACCCCGCGCCACGAGAGCATACATCGGGCATCGATGAGACAGGTCTTGTGTGAAGGGAGGGAGGGGAAAGGAGGATGACAGGAGGGAAAGCTCCCCGCGTGAGCAGCTGCGGTTGCATGAGGGTTAGTAGCTATTGCCCCCTGCCGACCTTGACGCCTTGATGACCTCGGTGTTAGTGTTTGAAGCTGCTTGCAGCCAAGATGAATGCATCGACAGTTTTGGAGCACAACCTAGGCAGCGGCAAAACTTGAGAGTGAATCCATCCGATATCCTTGGGCTCTTATTCGGCCTGACGTTGATATTACTCTGTACAGAACGGCCCCGCCGTGTGACTGGTCCGGACAATGTTTACCTTTTGGCGAACCCCGCCGCCGGAACCTGGGCTGTCCGACCTGGGCGGGCAGGCGACAAGCACCAGCTCGGCGGCAAATTTTAACGCTCCTAGCTACCTAGGTTGCCAGCGCTGGGCAGCTTCTTCGCAGCCAGAACAAAGGACCCCTCCAGTCCCCTCTACTCAGCCCCCCCGCCAGCCCTGGAGGGGCAAAGCGGCACGGGCATGCCGTCCGTCCGTGAGAAGCTGCTCCAGACCTACC
>JAADYS010001075.1:0-13284 GCA_012931995.1 Fusarium albosuccineum
CCCACTCTACCCGGGTAGGGTAGAGGAGACCACTCCTCTACCTGGGTAGGGTAGAGAAGTGGGTAGAGCTCCCTCTACTCTACAATGCCCAAGTATGTCCAAGAGGTTGTTTGGGCTTATGTCTGCCCTTGGTCTCTTGATCGGCGCGAGCGAGAGCTTGCACGATGGTTCAGCTGCGCCCTGACCCATAGCCTTGAGCCTTTGATCTTCATGCCACTGATCGAGAAACAAGGTATGAAGTACACGGACGTCCGTGAACTCTGTGACAAAGTCAAAAACGAGATCTGTACCACACAACACCACGCCTATTGCAATATGTGAGCCCACCATGCTCGCGGGCTTCACTCGGCCCGTTCGGTCTGTGTTGCCATGCTAACCGCTTTGTGGATATGTGTGGACGGCAAGGAAGCCATAACAATGCGTACCCATCAGTTGCACAGGGGCCAGACGAAGGTGAGCCATCAACAGCCCCTCTAGGACATCCCGCTATATCGACGATCTGTCGACAAAGATGTGGTGATCCGCCTGTTTGCAAGCATGAAATTATGCCTCCTATTTGATGGACCTATGCCGTACTTGCCTAACTTGACATAGACGATCTCGCGGCTTGCGCATCCTCTGCGCCATGAGATGGCACTTGCCGCGATAGATACCGCAATGGTTCTGTATCCCAAAAGTCGTTGCCGTAAGGATACACAGCTGAACTCGGACACCCCGAAAGAAGGCCGCATAATCTGATTCAAGTAGACGACGATAGCCTCACGGGTCATAATATAATTTCATGTCGATATCCCAGGATGGCCCCCAATTAAAGGACTCATATCTACGTAGCTTTGTGACACGTAGAGTTAGTTTCACCTGGTGTTCTTCTAGGCATCTTCGAAAGCCCTGCGTGGAAAGATTTTCAGCGAACAATACAGAGCGCAACAGTGTAAGATGTCGCGAGGCGTGACTCAACAACGAACAGCGCATTTGTGGTCTCTAATTGTCGCAAGCGGTTCCATTACCATATGTCAAGCATTAGCAGTATGCAATTGCTGAAGTGAAATGTCTGACAACATGCATGTTCGCGACTGTCACTTATGCTCTCGGCTCTTTCAGGAGTCACCTACTGGAAGGGCTTCATCTCTATTTGCCCGGCCAATGAGGCTGTCTACTTGGCAGTACAGAGGCTGAAAGTGTGGGAGATACCAACAATATGTCTCGATTAATTTAGCCGGGCTATTTGACGGAGGGAAAGTGCCTCTGGACCAGAAGTTTCCTTCGAGGTGGTTGCATGAACCAGCGGTTTAGGTGACTGCGTCTCCATCGTAGGGGTACGGGGTTTGAGGAATCTGCCACGATCCAAGCGCTGCATAGGTATAGAAGAAGCGGTTAATTAGGGCCAAGAGATCGTTAAGGAACAGGAAAGGGCGACGGCGACAGAGGCGCGTCTCCCGACTCTTGGCCGGAGTACGTCCAAGGAGTAGCCCCTCCACGACGGGCATTGCAAAATATTGTACGTAAGGTGCGATGAATTATCCACGTTACCTATAGGGACTTTTCTATCATCCTGAAGGGGTCGTGCGAGATGGCGTCGCTTAGGCAGTTGAGCTTGCCAGAAGTGACTACCGAAGCCCGACGTGTGCTCCCAACTAAAGAGTGACTACTCCATCAGCATCAGTTCAAACGATACAGCGGCCAGCCAAACCCTTCTCATATAATACGCCCTCCCACGCAATCGACCCCATGCTTACTATCATCAGCGCTCGCCAGCTCCTCAGAGCGCCTGTGCCACCACGGTACCGAGAACTGCGCCCCACAGAACAAGACCCCTGAGCTTGAAGGCGCAACTGGCCGACGAGACCGCTCCAGGGGTCTCGGTAGGGAGCGCTGTAGGTGTCCAGCCTGTCATCGAGAGGTTGTTGTCATTCCACGTCCCTGGCGCAGTAACCTCGTCAGCCACCGGAGTCGTTGGCTGCCATACGAGGGACGAGTCGGTGGCAAGCATCTCCGCGGCAGTGACTGGCGTCCCTTGAGACGTATAAGTCGGAACAAGCACCGTCGGAACGACTGATGTCACATCTCCTGGGTGATAGCAGTAGCAGCGCGAGGCGGACTGTGCTCTCCTGGTCAGCTTGGTGAACTGGATGAACGATTTGAAGAAATTACATCAAGCTGGCATGCACGTGCGGGAATCATCTGGACGTTTTCTCTAGGGACCAACACGGGTACTGCGTATCAATTCCCAACTCCATTCTTCGATAAGAAGGCAGGCGTAGTGTCAGTTATATTTTCACTGCAGTTACAATGTCAATCTTTGGACTTTGCTGTGGCTGATACGGGCCTCCGCCCATGCCTGTCTCTTCGGGTTGAGTCTACCCCTAGGTGTTCCAATGGACCGAAATCTACCCTATGTACACTTGATTAAATACCCTCTTCGACCTTCCCAGCTAGCTTATTTTTCTTTCCATCCTCTGTAAGACCTAGTTGACTGGTTATTACCGTAGTACTTGGAATGCTTTCGAAATTGAAGGCTTGCATCTGGGCAGGAACCCACCTGTTGTTTATCGTTCCTATCATAATCTCCTCTAGCCTGTTATTGACCAACCACGAGAAGTCATATAGTCAAGGCATATTTAGCCTTTCGGTAGCTGCACAATAATGATTTTACCGCCGATAGTATCTAACTACAACAAAGATAGAGCATAACATCTTCTCGAGGGGCCTCCCGAACCCGGTGGGCGAGGTTCAATCCCACGCCACAGAAGTCGCCGGGCAGGCCGGCGGTATCATCGACAAAGCAACGACCGTCGCCGCCCAGGCCACAAAAGTCGCAGTGGATGCCAAGGATAAAGCGAACGGCGCAGTCGCAGCGGCCGAGACGTTCGTCAGCGGCGCGATCCCCAAGGCTTTTACTGTAGGCATCAAGTCTGGATGCGTAGAAAGTGGCAGCGGACACTCGGACTGCGTAGAGCTCCCGCTGGACGGAGATGGAAGCTTCGGGCAGGTCGCCGAAGTATATCAGCCAGTTCAGCCACTGGTGGAGACGCTGCAGCGTGTATCGCTTCTGGCCCTTCTTCGCGCGGGCGTCTTGCTCGTGGGCGTCTTCCCGATATGCTATCTGGCCACGTCCTACTTCTGCCCCTTGTGGCTCAGGAGCTTGGTCTGCATCATTCTCAGCATCTCCGGTCTGGCCATGTTCTCTTGTTTTGGAGGCTTCATCTGGGCCATATACTCGAGCGGTCGCGTTCTAGAGAAAGCGACAGACGGGTCCTTTGATCAAGGCTATGCCTTCCATACGTCCATTTACTTGTTCGTGTTGAGTTTCTGCCATTTTTGTTTGGTGCTTTTACAGGCAGTTCTGCAGGCCATATTGGGTCTCTGATATCTGGGTCCGAATGTCGGACATGTACATGATATGGTGCCTAGATACTATGCTGCAAGATTTAGCTCGGCAGATGCAAGGGGAGAGGTTGAGCTTTGGGCGGCGTGGTTACTCTCGGCGTGGCCGTAACAGCGAGCATTGAGCCAATGCGACCTTATCATGCGTTGGTTTGCGCTGCCCATAGACAAACAGTTCGCCGTATCTTGAATGAACTAGCCATTGGCAGCAAGTTCTGATCGTAACCATCCCCCACGCCTTTGTTAGGGCGCGCCCAAGGAAGGATGTAACAAGAGATCTATCGCATGATGTACGTCACTTGACGTTTCTTCACACTCGGCTTTCCACATCAAGGTGACGCATCTCGACAAATTGCTGTGGTAGCTTCCCCATTGGTAGGTCCGCAGATAATGGAGTCTTCATCCATGAACGGCTTTCCCCTCCGATCCATCAGTAGTCGTCTTGATACGCGGAACTAGTATCGAAGCCACACCACGCCGGATTCACCGCGACGACGCCGTTTGGTTCATAGGCTCGAGCGACGTCGGACGCTACTATATTCGACTAACAACACTAGACCGTCCCCCAGAGTACATCTACCGACTTTACTACATGGGGCCTTTCGTCGAAACAGCTTCAACGACACTACCTGTCTACGTTGTTTGTGTACCTCATGCGAATAGAGGATAAAGACGTCCATTTTCGTGTTGGTCACTTTGACGACCGTCCTAGGCCAACAGAAAACTGCATCATGTACCTCCGTCAGAGCAGTGGACAAAAAGGGCCTGTCGCCGTTTGTTCAATCGCAAGACACAGGGCCATTAACAACGGCCCGACAGTGTTTGCGACGCCAAAACGGACGCTCTCATGGGGCAGTCAAGGCTGATCCGGTCGACATATTTTAGACCGTTCCCCGAGGGAAGTCACCCCATGTTCAGCCCTCTAATGTCGACGCTGACTAGCGGCAATACCCGGAGATCCCCTCTAGAGTGGGATGGGCAGCCGCCTCCCCCACAAGATATAGACTACGAAGTACGCCGCCACGGCGGGACGACGACCGCTTTCGATTCCGGGTCTCTCTACCAGAAACCGAGCAAGGCGCGGTCATCGACGTGGGAGCGGGTCATAGAGTTAAGTTTAGAGAACGTAAGGCTACAGCACGAGGCCGTCTACTATGCCGAGCTTGCCAATGGACTGTTGAGGAATCTGCTATCGTCGCTTCAACAGGCCATCCGGAGATTGTGCCGCTCAGTCAGCGAATGCAAAACAGTAGCTGAACAGTATCGATCATCTGCCGGAGGAGCTCGCTCGGGCCAGTATCATCACTGGCCAGACCCCTTGCAGCCTGGCGGGAAGCCAGATCCGTTGCCTTCCGGGGACGGCGATAGCTGCGCGCGTAAAGGGGTTCAGGACGGGCTTGCAGGAAGGCTCAATGCCCCTCCTCCGCCTGGCATGATTCATCCGCCGATCAATCAGACTTCTAGAGGATCGAAAGCGGAGGCTCTCGTGATAAAGCTGACCCGCGGGAACGGGAAGCTGAGACAAGCAATTGCATTGAATAGAAAGCTAGTCTTTGAGGTGTTGGTGCGCGTGATCCGCCAGATGCAGCATCTTGCCGTAGCTCTACGTTCCGCCATCGATGAGGGAGATGTGATACTCGATCAGGCCAACAAGGGATGGGACCGTGAGATCAGCTTCGTAGCACGCCCGCCCACGGATGAGCGCTTGCACAAGGATGAGGAAGGGGAGGGGAGCTCTGCCGCGTCGCTGTCTTGGCAAGCGCATCGGCTAGAGCCGCAAGGTGTTCCCGAAAACGGTGGTGTCATCTCCATCCCTGACCTCGGGCATCGTCGAAGGGTTCTCCAGCTCGAATGTTCCTCCTATCAGCGACTGATCGGGGAGGTTCTGGTGCAAGTAGTGCCAGCAATTGAATCTCACTCGAACGAGCTCCTCTCGGTCATTACCGAATACTCATCACGAGATCGAAACACTCGAAATCAGTTTCGGGAGAAGGCCGCGTCTTGACGCAGTTTCACAGCTGTATCTCGAGATCATAGAATTACATTCATCTGAGAGCCATGCCAAAGTCGCAACTGGGGGTGCTACTATACTAGCGGGTTGGGGGATGCTCGTCTTATTGGCGGTATAATAATCTATTCACTTTGTTGGTGATCTAATTGGCGAAAACCGACAACCTAAACCCATCACTTGACCCTGGGCCAGCCCGATTTGCATCTCTTGTGGTGATGTACTACGAAAACTAGCCAGAATCATGGTTCAGGATGTCAGAAACAAACGCTGGCCAGTAGTCCTCTTCAATCCATCTCCGAAGACGCTTTAACCCCAGAACTAACGAGTATATGCCTAACTCTGAATCCGTACCACCGAGCTTGACCTCTTCCAAAAGCAACGACTTGCCATCCTGATCCAAGACACTGGCTACAAACCGCCATTCATGGCCTTGAACGATGATTCCAGGGAGAAACTCAATAGTTCTCGCTGTCGGACCATGGTTCCATCTCAAACTCCGCCATTGCGCAGAGTGCCACGTACTGACCTGCAAAGTGGCCGTGTCGCCTTCTATATGGGGACGCTTAGTCTCTATGGAGAGGGCAATGGGACGTTGGCATAGATCAGAAAAGTCGGTGTGGTTGATAGAATGACCAGGCCGTGTTTTACAAGCGAGCTCAAGGGCATGTTCCTCCGGGCTGCCTTTGGCTGGTTTGTAAAACACGCAGAAGTCAACCATCTTCGAAGGAGCATCTTTCGGCTTGAATTCGCGGATGATCTGGGCAGCCTGAGTCCATCGAAAGTCAACGGGGCCTCTGCTCGTGAAGCGATCGACGCGAAAGACTTGTTCGAGTATTGGAGCGTGTACGTCTCCGTTCCACGACAACTCACTCTCACGATTGAAGCGACAGTCCTTGGCTCGTCCGTACAGAGATTGAACCCATTCAAACGATGGCAAGTCGACTGATTCAGTTTGGTCTTTTGTTGCTGGGTCTCGGTCATAGGCGAAAAAGGGTATGTTGGCGTCAGTATCACCCCAGCGTGATTCCAACGAGACTGGCAGTATCGCCCCTCCTTGACCGATGCGATTAAGCTCACGCCATAAGGTGTTAAGTGAAGGAGGGCATTTTTCGCTTCGAAGACTCTCTGTGTGGAAGCCAGTCTCATTGACTTCGGCGTTGCGGAATTGTCGTGTTGGGGATGTCCGGCTGTTTACGGATCTAGGCTTTTTGAGGACTGGTACTATTCCAGAATTGAGGGAAGCACTTGATGCTTGCGACGGAGTTCCTTCGCCTGTTCCGGCGGAGAAAGGTTCCCATGTTGGGTTCTGGTTTGTGAGAGCTCGTTGATTCCTAGAAGGCCGTGGTGTTGTTTGGTCCAGTTGTGAGTTATCATAGGTGAAGGAATTTTCATCATCGTCCCGAGGTCTTTTAGAGGAACTCGGCGTCGAAGGGCTCATTTCGTTCCCGGCCAAAGCTACACGCTCAGAAGCAGGCGGCGATAGAAGCTTGTGTCCTTGGCTATTGAGCTTCCGCCGTTTCTTTTGACGCTCAACCTGCTCTTGAGTGACGGCAGGCGGCGGCAAATTGCCGCTAGAGATGTTTGGGACTAAAGCAAGCCAACGCGAAACGGCTTCTTCTGTTCCATACATGATCCGACCACCAGTTGATCAGATGGAGTTTCACTGTTGGTGATGATGATAGGGCTGAGTTGGAGGCGACTGGGAGGGGTTCATTTGTTTTGATGTGGGGGGTATCTGGCTGGGGTGGGTGTTGTCAGGTCAACGCAATCAACTATAGTCAATTTCGACGCCGCAACTAAATTAAAAAAAACTCACCAGACTGGGAAACTAGGTTTCTTATACGGAGGTGGGCTATTACATGATCTTCTTTTTCTTCATTTAACGAACAGCTCGATTTCGTGATGGCAGTGGCGAAAGCAGATTCGAAACATAGTTTAAGCCACACTACTAGCCACGCTTGAGGCACAGATGCTCTACTTTGGGGGGATAAAAATAAAGAAAAGAAAGAAAAAAAAAGAAAAAAGCTTCGGACGGGATCCTGGCCGCGTCACGCCAGATGCGGGCTGCAGAAGTCATACAATTACCAGCTCCGGTGCTAGGCAAAAGTGTGATAGAACCAGAACCGTACCACCCGGGCCCGCCAACAACCTAGGAGGTTTGGATAATACATGAATCGGACTCACTCGAACGAGGCAGTTTTCAATTTATGGAATAAACTGAGCCGCCCCCAGGAGTGCACTCACAAGGGATCAACGCGGGCCCTGGTAGTGCCTCTTTTCTCCGGCGTCCCCGGCGCGACGTAAGAAAGAGCTCGTCTTGGCGTTTGTTGGCCGCCCCCTGAGAAGCTTATGGTGGCACGCAGATATGATTGGACGCCACCATAGAGAGAAAACAGGCGAGGTTGGGGTATTTAAACCTAGACTTACCCCTGGCTTCGGACGAGAAAGAAAAGTTGAGCAGATATAAATTGTTTGAGCTTCGACTAAACCCAGTTGATGAGTGATTTGTGCCTATATCCTTGAAGACAAGCAAAGCTGGGCGCGATGGCAACAGGAGAAGAAGGCCCTACAATCATTGTAGACGATGAAGTATAATTCCCCTGACCGACACTACGCAGGGAAGTTATTGATCTCATGCCTAGGTTGCTGATGAACGTGACTCCACACTCGGTGATGTACGATCGGCGTTCAAAGGGAGGCAGGATGACTAATCCGGGCTACTATCACAGGACACGGCCTCGTCAACTGAAAGCATCAGAAGTTCAATCATCGACTACCGTCACGAAAATGGGAGGACCTACCACAGATATAAGGATGGAAGTGTGTTGCCAATGCTGATCTTCTCTGATAATATCGCAGAACGACTGACTATTCAATCTGCTGTTGGTAGAATACAATATCCCCAACGACGACCAGGAGAATGAAAGACTAGGTATACCGACACATCATGCCCAGTATGACCGTTTCCATGCTTAACCGGTATAGACCTCCAGCATCATCTGTTCCTCTTAACATTCGATAACAGGCTTGGTCTTTCGCCCCCAAACCTCCCCGAGCATAAAGTCAAACGGGTCCTAGATCTAGGCACAGGCACAGGAATCTGGGTCATGGACTTTGGCGATGAGCACCCTGAAGCCAAGGTGGAAGCTGCGGTCCTGAAAAGGCGATGCCAAGACTGACAGTGCATAACTCAGGTCGTCGGTGTCGATTTATCTCCTATCCAGCCGAGCTTGTATGTACGATAAGCGATTATAACTGTGAAGATAAACTAATAGCCATCGAGTGTTCCCCCGAATGTGCAGTTTCTCATCGACGATATAGACGACGACTGGCACTATTCCGAGCCATTTGACTACATCCACAGCAGAATGATGAATTTCAGCGTTGCAAACTGGGCTGATTACCTACGGAAAGGCTTTGAGTAAGTGGGCCTCAATTGAGTCCTCACCACTGCGGCAGCCCTAACTGTGTCAGGAATCTCGCTCCAGGTGGTTACATGGAGGTGCAGGAGATTGATGCTTTCCATGTCTCCGATGATGGCACTCTGGCCAAAGACCACGCACTCTCTCGATGGTCCGATCATCTACGCGATGCTGCCGGAAAACTAGACCGGCCTTATGAGAAAACTGGAAATCTCAAGGGGTTTATGGCTGAAGTCGGGTTCACCGATATAAATGAAACACTATTCAGGTGGCCTATCAACACATGGCCCAAGGACAAGAAGTTTAAGGAGCTAGGAGCTTGGCATAATGAGAACACGGCCTCCTTCCTCGAGGCAGGCACTTTAGCGCCGCTGACTCGGGGCCTCGGATGGTCTGTGGACGAGGTTCGAACTTTTCTGAGTGAAGTCAGAAAGGACTTGAACAATCCGAAGATCCATGCATATTCACCAATGTATACCCCCCCTCATCGTCATGTTCGGTTCCTGCTTGCTAATAACGCAACAGTCGCGTGGTATATGGAAGGAAGCCCGAGCCTTGAGGAAGGGTACAGTATACGAACGCAAGATGAGAACCACTTTGTATCTAGACCACAGCAAGGGCCTTGCAGCATTAGGTTCTCGGCTGCGTATTACTGTGCTATATCTTGTCGTTTTTGTATAAATAAGCCTAAGGTGTCGATAGACCCTAGGCGGTTGACCTTGGCCGCGTCGACACTGACACTGCACGGGGAGTCATGGAGCGCAATATCGAGATTGCAGCCGGCTTTGGCCGCTTCTTCTTTTCACATCGCTTGCTTTAACTGTCAATACGAATTGTTTCATTCAACAGAAGGGTCAAGACACAAGGGTGCTGCTGTTCCCGATAGGGATCCACACTCAAAGACTGTGGATTGTTCTGGTCTCTGGGTTAGCCAGATAACTCCCAAAAGAAGCACCGCACATGGTATACATGCAATCCACAAAGAAAAGACGCTAAGTAAGACCGCATTCTGACGTCCCAGCACCGCATCTCTTGAATACTCGGCTGTTGGCGGTCAAACCTGTCCGTTGCTCAGTGCCCTCGCCCACCATTGAGTTTCGTTTTCCACCGAGGACTTGCCCACTACCATAGCCCTGAATTGTCGAGCAACGACGGTTGATATGTACAGCAGTGGCAGTGACTTGCGAATACTCATCCACACCCCCTTAATGCACACAGGTTCCCGAGTCACACGCATGGAACATTTCCTCCGGCTCATCCAATGTCTCATGTGAGCTCTCATCTATGTCCAGAATCATCGGTTGGTCCTTTTTGATGAATCGAAGTATGGGTATAACAGCTGTCAGAATCTCATCCACTGCCGGACGCGATGAAAGAGTCGAGTCGACCGTGACCTCATAGTCCGGAAGGTCGAGGATGCGACGGGTAATTCTAGCTTCCGCAAAGCACCGAGCCCACGTGCAACCTGGGCACGGCTGGCTGCCTGGCAACTTCTGATTTTCCAGAATCTGGCGTGGTACAGGGCTCGGGCTATAATGCCAGTAAAATTTCCTCGGCCGGATTGTGCAAGGGCACGTTGGACAAGCGCGGCGGAACTTGGAAGCTGGAGCCATGAGGCGGTCCACCGAGATGTCGTTAGAGAGACATACCCTAAGCTCCAAAACTTCCGAGTCGGCCCTCAAAAGTCGATCCACAACGTCATCGTTGGGCTGAAAAAGAATGATGTTCTTGAGTCGATCGATAGTGGTGGTTTCAAAGCCAAGCTTGAACGAGTGGATTCGAAAGGAGTGGGCATGGAGGGGACCCGCTGCCATGATCCCTTTGCCTTCCAGGCAAGCCACGCTGCAAGTGCAGACCTGCCGACTTTCGTGACATGTTACAAGTAGTGGGTGCAGCCGGATCGTAGAAATGCCGGTCTTGTCGTAATAAACGTTAATGATGGCGCCGGCGCTGCTGATACGCCATATCTCCCTGCGGATTTCAGGAGGGAGCCTGGGAAAGTATTGGAAATCCAGCTGCTGATCTACCGGAGGGTCCATGCTGGAGATCTGATGCGAGTCCCTGGTTGCGAGTGAGAATGAGCGGCATCGACTACAGCCGTGGGATCATTTGTAAGGGAAACAAAGCTGGCGCAAAGAGAAGACTATTGACGATGCATGAAGGAGTCTGGCCGCAAATTTAAAGTTTAAGAGTACCGCGAAGACGACGAATCACGATGCATCTGCAGATTTGGGCAGACGCGCCCGGGCGCGATAGCGGTCGTTCACAGGAGACACGCCCCAGTGGGATTCCACTAACATGAACACTAATGTGGGAGACTGTTCATGACAACAGCGATTGCTGATGAACATAACAGCATAATGCATCAAACAGGTCGCCTCAGTCCGGCACAACGCAGCCGGCCCTGACCCATTATGGAGCAATGTCGCTGATAACAAGAAATGATTCGTTGCCATAGAAAGTAGAGTTTAACTCAAGAATAACTCATCTAGTCACGCAAAACGTCACCGTCGCGGCGAGCGAGCCTTTTCTAGAGCGCCGTCGATTGAAAGCCCTTAGGCCCGACGCGTCGCAAAGCGACAGCTCAAGCCGCAACATGGCGTCTCATCTCGACTCCCAAGCTAGCCTTGACGGCTTTTAGGAAACACCTTCATATGGCAAACCGGGGCTCAGGATGACGGGGTCCTCATGGAACAACAGTTGTTGGGGAAGAAAAAAAAAATGCACAATTGATACCAGATATCACAGCGCACGATTGACAGCCAAACAAGCTCGATTCCATGTTTTCCACGAGACGGCAATATGGTTGTTGCAGTTTAAAATAATTGTCGGGTTGAATATCGACGAAATGGTCAATGACATGAGAAAGCCTTGGTATTATCACCCGTGCGGCTCCGGCTTCCCTCACTAGGCTGCAGCCTTTCTCGAGTGCCAACGGGAGACATCTGAACGTCGGTGGTCAGGCGAAGACAACGCACACGCATCGCTTAACCTTGTAAATAGCCTGGTATGAGGATAGTACAGCGCCGCATTTGCTGAGCTACACCGCCTCCGAAGCAACTGTCTCGGTCTTTGTAGCCCTAACGCGTCAACAAACCAGGGTTCAAAGTAGAGATTATCCAGTTCGCCAATTTGCGCACCACAGCAAGGGTTGCGTAGGGTCCAATGATGCTCTTCGTATCTCTGATAGACATATCCCCAATGATCTCCAGCCTATCTCCATGATCATAGGCGAAGAAGAGCTTCCACTCGTGTTCCACCGCGAGCAGCAAATGGAGAGTTATGATGCGCTCACCCCGTCGTCGTAGCAAGGTTCGGAGGCGTTTGTTCCACGCGGCAGTCCAGACCCCCAATTGGACTCGCCCCTCTTCGGCGGTTCTGTAGCCCTGACTACGATAGCGAGTGCTGGACTGACATGTAAGGCGCTTGATCGAGGAACTACTGGCTGTTTTGGTCGGACAAAACTGCTCCTCGCACCACGCCCACCCAAGACTTGATAATGAGTGCAAGGTCGGCCAACTTACTCTGGATGTCTACACCCCTGCCCGTTCGTGGCACAAACGGCGAAGCGATCCGAGCCGAGATGGCGACGTCTCTCTAGTATGAGCACGCGACAAAAGACGGCAGCAGTCAACTGTAATATCATATATGTATCCCATCATGTTGCATATTGACCTAGCTTACATCGGCAAACGCTGGCTGCTACTGTTCGTCGGGGGCAACGTGTAGGCGGATACGTACGCAAGTATACGACCTACGAAAGTCCAATACAGAATGTGCAAGGAAGCCACTTTGGGACAGCGAACCTTGGAACGTTCGCAAAGATATCGCGTCGCAATCTGTATAAATTTTTGACCCCGTCACCTGCGATACCCATAACGATACATGGCCTGCCCGCCCAACTTTGACTATGGCAGATGCACCAGCACCCAGCGCACCGTCACCACCTCATGTGGCCAGCACGCCTTCGACGGAGATATATCACCTTGTTCAACATTTCCGCAACCGAAACCGATTCCTCTCCGAGGAAAAGGACAGCTTACTGCAGAAGTATAGAGCCTTGAGCGAGGAAATTGCCCACAACAAGATCGTCATCTCATGGCAGCACAGGTCCGTCACGAGGGCGGGGCAGTTCATAGACCTGTTGGAGACTGTGACCCAAGCCCACCAGGGGAGCGGATCCCAGCAGACGCAGCTTTCACGTGACGAGCGGGTAGGGCTTTCGCACCAAATCTCCAGTTCGCCGTTGAGCACGCCACCGGAACTGCTGAGCCAGGGACCGTCGGATCCAGTGATGCTCGGTGGAGGACCAACGCAGGAACAAGGGCAGAGCTGGTCTGGAGGCAACGGAGAGCCAACATCAGGGATTGGTGGTGAGATAGCCGTGTACTACTAGGACTCCTCGGATGATGAGAGATTGGGCAGTAGGCAGTTGTCCAGCACGGGAATCGCCCGGTCATACTACTC